>JAOPHQ010002320.1:37500-146814 GCA_030340625.1 Merluccius polli
CCTTGTTTCTTGGGGGGGGGGGGGGGGTGTGAGAGCGACGGCGTGATAACGGTAGGCCTACGCCCACGCGGCGAGCGTTTCAGTAGGAAGATATTCAGACACCAGCACCGCCACGCGATTGGGGCTACTTTCGGTTTTCGCTTTCTTTGTTTTGCTGAACCGCATGGACTCATTTCCATCACGCAGATACACACACATTGACTCTGTTGTCGACTGTCGATTCCAGCGTTTGAGATAAACCGTTGAGAGTTGTATTTATTTAACTTCCTTGGTGTTGTTTTTTTTCTAAACTTTTTTTAGTGTTTGTTTTCCCAGCGTGGTTTTATCTTCGAAGCTCATTTGAAATGAGTGATGAGACCGACGAGTGTAATTCGAATTCAATTCAGCCCTCGACGCATGTGAGGGTTTTGTGTTTGTCCCGTTAACACCAACGCCGGCCTCTTTGTGAGCCGCTGCCAACGCTACGGCGGTAAATTATGGGATGGAATGGAAAGCCCTTCTCGATGGCCTCACGCCAAGTGAGCGAGTGCCCACCTTGACTCCACAAGGTTTCACCTTGTAGAGTCATGATATGACTGTTTAATGGGGATGACTGTTTAATGGTTTACAGTTTAGTTATTTTATGTCATTGTTGTGTCATTTACCTTTTTATCCAGCGTGACTTGCAGTGAATTGAGACGACATGTCGTTAATGTGCAGGTAGTGGGTCAGGGCGTCTGGCTCAAGGATGCATACAGGTCACCATACAGGTAGACTGTGGACACCCGGTACTTTCTTAACTGGAAGTTCTGCTACCCAGTTGTTTTTGTACTGCACTACGCAGGACAAAAACAACTGGGGCTTTTTTTCCTCTGGATAATCACATTTTAGGTGTTAAATCACACAGCATGTGTTTCGTTCGGTGGATTGGTACGAAGTGAACCTATCTGTGAAGTGTGTGTGTGTGTGTGTGTGTGTGTGTGTGGTTGATAGCTGGTTTTTAAGCGGCCTCACATGGCCCGAGTCGGTCTGATTAGACCGGGTGAGGCTGCACACCTGTGGTGCGTGGAATTAATCAGCTGAAAATCAGCTATCACCGCACGCTCCAGGGAGAGCGCTGACATGTCGGCATTTAACACCTGCTCCGGCGGTAACATCTGGCCGACGAGACCCTGCCACGTCACACCGTCCAGTGTGCACACATCGTCACAGCGTAGTCACTCATCATCATCACCGAATTATGAGTTTCTCTCCCCGAGTTCAGTATAGGACTTCAACCCAATCCTTAGGCTAGATTACCCCATAACTTATTTAGTGAGCGCAATTATATACTTGTTAAAACAGATCACAGACGGAATGTGAAAAGGAGGCATGTGAATCACTATTGAACTATTTAGTCATTTTGTCCGAGGCGACTCACAGTGAGGGTTTGTGGTTTTAGGTAGAGGTTAGGTTGGGCGTTTTTGCGCTCCGCATTAGAGAGGAAAGTCTCCGGTTAGCTTCCATTGATCAGGCACAAAATAAAAACAGAGATATGAGCGGGACGATTCCCATCTCAAGATAAACGCGTACCGTCGTCTTCTTCTTCTACGTCTTCTTCTCTGGCCATTAGTGCCTGCGATCTAATTACTCCTTGATCCACCTCATTACCTCTGACTGATAGCTGGTGTTCATCAGTTTAGCTCTGCCTCCTCATCTCCTCTCCCATTTCCAACTGTCCGGCCCGCTTGTCTCCACGCTGAAATTAGAACCAGAGAAGGGTATAATGAAGACGCTTCTCCTTCAAAAAAAAAAGCAGCTTTTTTCAACCCATGTCAAGTTAGCACTTGACTTGACATTCGGCGCTACCGGTACACACGCCAAATTAAGTGTTCCTCAGTGTCAGTCTTTTCTCACACTTGTGTGTGCGTGTGCGTCCTACAATGTAATAGGCTTCGAATGGCCGAAACACCGGGAACAAGCGCTATGTATTTTCTTTATAGATTCGAGGCAGTCACTTGGGTGGTATCTCTGTGAATTTGCCCTCCAACCCTTCTCTTCTCTCCACCCTTATCATCCAGAATCAATTTGCACAGTGTCAACCTGTCCTTGGTTTGTGCCTTCGGGGACGTCGTCCCCGGAGGGACAAACCATGGATTGGCCTGCCCCGGACCGAAGCCACCGCTCAAACCCGTACTGTGTGTGATTATATTTGTCCTTTTTAAAACATATTTACCTGGGCTTTCGGGCCTTCATGGACAGCGCAGACAGGTTGAAAGAGAGGGGGAAATTACATGCAAGCATAGGACCGGATAAGCTGGAATTGAACCTACAAGGCATTTTTACCTGTGTGGTTAGTGCAGGAGTGGTTTGAGCTGCCCTGTATTTGTCCGTTAAAAGGACTCTTGTTAAGGTGGTAGTGGATCCCACCATGCTAACAGCTGTAATACAGAGAGGCTCCATAATAGTTAGTTAGTTTAGGTCAAGGACTTGACCTTTTCCCGTTTCCTCTTTCTGTTCAAAAGGCAAACATCTGCTACTGTCATGGCTCATACACCCTTCCTATATTTGTTGTTGATATATAGTTTATATTTAAATCACATCTGCCGCTTCTCAAAATATGTCCTTCTTGAAATATGTCCCATTTGATCGGTCAGTCGGCCTTCCTCGACGAGCACTTCTCCTCCGCGGCCTCGACCCGTTTGCAACTAAATATCCTTTATGACTCTATTTCCGTCAGAAGTGTGTCGGCGGAGACAGATGGCTTGCCACCCGTCTCTTTCTGGCTGTCGCTCATCTGTTTTTGGTCCAGTTATTCATTAAGTGGACAAGACGATGTACTCGTCGGTACAGCGCCTTGAGCAGAATGGCACCGTGAACCAAATGGTGCGAATGACACACACACACATACAGTTGTCAGAAATGGTACTTACACGTTATTTACTCTCTGTTTTGAATTATTTCTGTCTAGATTTGGTCTGCGCCACAATCTTTAATGTCTACAGTAAACGCTAGCAATAATCGGCTGTAGATCTTTTCACTGAGAGGGAATGCTTCCAGAGTTGTTTCTAACATACCTCCCAAACTACTGCAGTGGTTGTTTTACTTGTGGGTGACCAGATGTCCCCATTTTCCAGGGACAGCCCCCCTTTCTGGTGGCCGTCCCCGGCTGGAGCCGTCCCCGAAAATGTCCCGGTTTTAAAAAAAGTAGGATTCTTAAAATATATTAAAAACAATGTTAAATGGCAAAGGTTTTAGCTTGCTCATGAATATTAATTGTGAGACAGTTGGTTGTTAGTCTCGTGTCTATCTGATAGGCTGCGGCCTGGCTACATGGGGGTCTATCTGTCGACTAATACAATACAGAACGACTCCCTATTCGAGTAGCCTGCTTGTTTTTGGCTGGTTAACCAAAGCTTAAAACACATCATAGTAAACCACTGGGCATGTACTGCCCAATATTTTACTACAGTACTACATTTACCATGATAAGAATAGGCAAAACATAAATATGTCCCTTTTTTTCATTTCAGAAATAATAACATCAGATATTTTGTTGATATATGGACCATCAAAATACGAATGTTCCCGTTTTTCATTTCAGAAATCTGGTCACCTTAGTTTTACTGTAATGTCTCATAGGACAGCCTGGCTGTAGTCTATGGACACAAAATATATATTTTATAAACCAAGAGAACAGGTCGTTACAATGTTGGAACGTTGTCCATACAAGATATGATAATGTGACAGATTGATAATTAGCATGCCGTGAATGCAGCAGGAATTGGCAGCCGACGCCAAAGAGTCCATCTTGGACGGCTTGGAAAAGAGTTCCAGCTATTGTCGCAACTGTTTGCCATCTGTCAGCGTCGTTGCCTGTGCCAGTGATCGATGCTTTGAATTAAACATACAATATACTATAGCTCTTTGCCATGAAGGGAGGATATTTCAAGAGTCTTCATAACAAACTTTATTTATGAGTAGAAACATTTGCAGGAAATGTCGCGTCCCATAGATGCCTTGGGAAAAGAGAAGACAAGTTTACCATCTCTCTCTCTCTCTCTCTCTCTCTCTCTCTCTCTCTCTCCCCCCCTCCCTCCATCTCCCTTTCCCCTCCCTTTACCCTGCCCAGAGATTTCCGGGTGCAGTCTAAAGTAGTTTTTTTTTAAGGCCAGGGGTGGTAGGAGACCCTCAAGGGAGTATAGGGAGAGACAGCACTGAAACCTAAGCCCTTTTGTGTAAGAATAATGCATGAAGCTAGTGACTTGTGTCTACAGAAACAGTGAGAATTAAGGCAACTGCCCCATGCAACAATAGCTCATGCTATAGGTATACGACCTAATGCATTTTGGGCTGAAGGCTTCATTCATTGGAGAGAGACGGACCAAAAAGAGAACTACCTATGATCTTAAACTGCAGGACGCTGCACGACGCACAGTCCCATATTGTGTGTGTGTGTGTGTGTGTGTGTGACGCTGCCATATGCCATGCTTACCTGTGTGTAGGCATTGACAGGCTCCCACCCCCACACTCTTCAACTGGAAGAAATGGCTGGCGGATGGATGGATGTGTAGCTATGTATGTGTGTGTGTGGGGGATGCGGTCAGCGGGTGGTACAGGCGAGGCGTGTCACATGACTTCTCTACTCTCCTTCGCTGCACTGTCGGCGACCGAAGGCTGGAGTCCCCTGAGACCGCGCAGCTGACCGGGCATCTGAGTCGTGAGGCGGGACGGGAAGACGTGAGGGCGTTTCTCTGTGCATTGTTTTATATACGAACGTCAGTTTTTTGACTCGTGGATGTGGCGTTTCTGTTTGCCCTTTGTCACATCTCCGTGACTGCGACAAAGGTCAAGCGAGCGCGATCGTTCTTGCAGTGTGAGTGTGTGTCTGTCAGGAAACGCAGACAATTCTCAGAAATGTATTTTTTTCAGATCAGTGTCATGATAGTGCTGTGGTTTAAAAGGGTAGGTGTGTGTGTGTGTGTATGTGTGTGTGTGTGTGTGTGTGTGTACGCTGCGCATGCGTGCGTGTAGGTTTGTACATGTGTGTGTGCATGCAATGGCTGCAATCAGACACAGAGTTCCTGCTCTACTACTAGACTACTGCTCTCAGTGCTAATGTGAGTGAGAAAGGTTATGGGTACGTGAGTGGATGTGACTGCAGCAGTACAACATGAGAGTATCGTGAAGAAGAGGAAGAGGAAGTAGAGAGAGAGAGAGAGAGAGAGAGAGAAGGCAAAGAAAGAAATATGGAAAGAATTAACACATCACAGCCCTTCGTCACCATGGCAACTAGAGGCAGCCAGAGACTCCAGTGAAGTGCTGGAGTAATTAAGAATTGAAAGAGAGTCCCTCGATTGTGTGTGTGTGTGTGTGTGTGTGTGTGTGTGTGTGGGGGGTGGTGTTTGTATGTTTTTGTATATTTGTTAATGTGCTGTATATATATATATATATATATATATATATATATATATATATATATATATATATATATATATATATATATATGTCTGTCTATCATGACTTCGCTCTCTCTTGTGTTAGATGACCAGCCGTAACACACTCTCACACCACATGTGTAACTTGTGTGTGTGTGTTGTGTGTGTGTTGAGTTTTTGTGTGTGTGTTGAGGTTGTAAGGCCAGTGTGTCTAGTGTCCAACACCAGAAGCTCTTTGTTTTTTCATGGATGATTGAAACGCAGCAAGTCTATTAAACCCAGTGACAGCGTTATGCAAATGTGATTGATTACTCATTAGAATCAAGATCCGATCAAAACATGCAAAAAGGAAATTGAAAGTGGCACAACCCCCCCCCCCCCCCCCCCCCCCGTAGTTGTTTTCACAAAGTTTCTGAAGGAGGCCAGAAACACATAACAGTGTATACTTGTACTCATACAGCGTGTACTCAATGGAAAAATATACAAATGAAATATTGTTTATTATGGAGGCAGGATAGTGTAGATTTTGGGTTTGATCCCCCATATCCACAGCCCACCTTGAGCAAAATGCCCAAACCCCTACCTCCTTAAAGTCCCTTAAATAATAGTACATTGTACCATCTGGCTAACTGATGTAAAATAGCCTACCTTAATAAGTTCATACATTATCAATGAATCACAAATTAATTAACATGAGTGGGTTATTCAATGGCACATAATAATAGTGTAGTAAGGACTGCCATTTCCCACCTCGTCGTCGCTTTGTTTTCGGTGCCAGGGAGACTTTCAGTCCTCTATTTAGATGTCAAACTTGTCTGGTTCTAAACCGGACCCGGCCTAAGCCTGCCGTTCACATGGCAACGCGAGCTGTGACTCGGAAAATATGCTCTCTTATATCAGATCGTACAAAAATAAACTGGAAATGAATGTAATTTTCGTCTCTATTTGTGCCAATAAACGTCCATAATACTCGGGGATTAGCGAGTCCAACTACTTTTTCTGACGTGTATGCCAGAGTCTTTTTTGTCAGACGGATGGAAATCATGAAATAAAATACAGTGACTTGTAGAAGCGGACTTATCTGGACCCAATATCTGCTCACTCAAAGCAGATGTATAGAATATATATAGTGTTTATTCGCACACTGCACGTCACTCAAACTCTCGTTTTTTCTTTCTCTCTTCCAGAACGAGAAGCCTATTTGTCATTCTGCAAGCCGGTCCAGCAATATCTCTAAGGTAAGGAGCAAAGAGCACACTGATCTCAGGTCACGAGTTGCTATCAGAGATGCCTATCTGATGGCTCTCTCGCAAAACAGAACCAGAACAGGCCTGCAACACGCCGAAAGGAAGACAACATCCTTCACAGGCTCATTGTACAACCATACTCTTGTATGTTGTTTCCCCACTTTCAGTTTCATGTTTTCCTCCTAGCCCTTCGATTATGCTCTCTCTCTCGCACTCTCACTCTCACTCTCACTCTCTATCTTTGTCTATTTATCTTTCTCTCTCGCTCTCTCTCTCTCTTCCTCCATCTCTGTCTCTGTATCTCTCTCTCTCTCTCTGTCTGCATGTTCTCAGCCTCTAGACGGCTAGCGTCTTCACCGAGGACGAGTAAATGTCATCGTCACCTTGTGGCTGCCAAAAGAAACAAAGACAAAAGGCTGCACATTCCCTTCTCTGCTATCTAGGGAGGTCGCCGGATAGCCTCTTAGCATGCATACCGCGACGTGTTCATGACTTTTTAAGAAATGTTGCTACTCACTTTGACAGTTAGGAATTAAACATGTTGGTTTGGCAAGGGCCAGATTGCTTTCTGTGAGACTTCTTTTTTTTAATTAACACAGTGCAGTGAGGTGAGATGTTTGTTTTTTTTGGGGGGGGGGGGTGTTTGCGGTTGATAACTCACAAAACACGACTGCAAATAAATGAAGAATAGGCCTGCATAAAAAACCGAACTGGCTACTTGAAGCTGAGTTCTTAGTGTTAACAAGTCATGCATCATTCATTGGGGCTATGTAACTTTATATAACAAACATTTCCTTAAACACAGTTGTATATGGTAGCCTGCCTGTATGACCTGTGGTGCAGATGGACGACAAGCCGTCTGCATCCCATCATGTTTTGTTTTGCTGTTCTATTGATCGGTCCGTTAAGAGGTATCTACCCTTGACTGTTCCAAAGAAAAGACAGACCCGCAGAGGTAACACACAGATTCATCTTCACTAAAGCAACCAAAGTGAAGTGTTGTGCGGAGGGCGACTGATCTTCACTTTAATGAGGTCAAAAATGGCCACGCGTGTGAATATGCATGACCGCAGACTTAAAAGCAGCATCTAAATCACCGAGGCTTGATCCCGCCGCAGAGTGTGGGCTGAGGATCGCCTGGTTGGTTTGTCGTCACTCGGTTTTTCTATGGGGGGAGGTCGGCAGGCTGATCTCGCTTTAGCCACTTCCCTCCATACTAGCACTTCGCTACAGGGAGCTGTGGCTCCTGCAATTATTTGGACAGTATTAAAGTATCACAGTGCCAATATACAACGGCAGATTTCCTCAGCCTGCCGGACCTCGACCGGCCGAGAAACCTGAAAAACAAACGACCTGAAATGCGTCAGACTGCTGCACATTTGGCCATTTCAGCTTCCTGGAACGGCTAGATTCCTTTGTAATTGCTAGAAAGGTTCCTTGTGTGATCGCTAGAAAGGTTCCCTTTGTAATCGCCAGCAAACTTCCTTTATATTGGCCCGCAAGCGACCTTGGCAAGGGCTAGCAAGCTTCCTAAGCAACGGCTAGCAAGCTTCTTTAGCAATCACTAGCGAGCTTCCTGAGAACGGCTCCCTCTCCTCAGCATCCACCGTGACAGCCGGCATCACTCTCAGGTGCCCGGCCGAGCCTGCACCTCTAAACACATTTGACAGATAATTCTCAGGGTACGGCAGTTGGCAGTTAACTTGCGAGTAGTTTGGAAGTATGTGAAATGTATTTGTATTTTGGCAGCACCTGTTGCAAGGTCATAAACCTGTGCTTATTTTAAAACTAGGGATGGGAATCGATACGATTTTTCCAATTCCGATTCCATTTTCGATTCCGCTTAACGATTCGGTTCTTTATCGATTCTCTTATCGATTCTCATTTGGAAAAAAAGGATTCAGTGATGTTCGTCCGGAGCGCATCGAAAACGCGACATTCAGAAATCGTTATTGCATGCTGTGTGCGCAAATGTTTTTGCATGTTGGAAGTATTTCCTCCCTTTGAGGAAATATCCACGTTGCAAGTATTGCAAGTTGCCCTGTTGTCGTCTTTTCTTGTGAAGTGTAACCAAACTTTGGAGCGTTTGTACCGCTTGGGCGCCATGTTTACTGTTGACTGCTGGCTGCACTGGAGTCGCTACGCAACGTGCGTGATGACGTCATTTGCGTCCACTGGAATCGATAAGGGAATCGTTTGCAAAATTGGCAAACGATTCCAAGGAATTGAAACACTGGGAACCGGTTCACAACAAGAACCGGTTTTCGATTCCCATCCCTATTTAAAACCAAGTAATCACGTAAGCATTTCAACTAAGCTTACAAGTAAATGCTTATCGGATAACAAAACACACAGATGCAACGTATTATAATAACATAAATAAATGACAGGTTGGTGTTTATTTGAATGTTTGTAGGCCTACACATGTCAATCCACTAGGTTGACGTATTTCGCTAATTACCAAAATGTATCCCATACATTTTTTCGTTGAACGTCTCCGTTTGGAGTGGACCTGCATGTATCTCTAGATCGCCGTCCCTACTTTAAAATATCATGCAAGTACGTCTAGATAAAGACGAGGGCTTTTTTGGCACGGCACTCGCGGCGCGACATCTGCGGCGATTGCTAACTTCTGAGTGCTAACAACAACTTCCCGTCAGAACAGATTGATAGGCGTGATCAGAGATGGCATCGAGTGCCAGTTACCGCTCACAGTCGGCCCGCCGGCGCAGCGGAAACTACCCACCGTTTAAGATGTAATGGCAAACTCTGCATCCCCCGTGGGAGAGGAGGAGGAGGAGGAGGAGGAGGAGGAGAAGAAGTTTCTATTTGACTTCCATTTCTTGTGCTTTTCTTTTTTCACCAAGAGTAGCTTGGACATTTTGTGTTTAAATTGCTGGTGTTTATTCTATTCTGTTTACTTTGATGTTTTCTGGAATGAGCTGAGAAACTGTAATGAATAATTTCCTCCGGGATCAATAAAGTCATATTGTATCTGTAGCTGTATTATGGTTCTCAAAATAGTCAACAGGTCGCAGAAGAAGTCTTCAATTCGGTTCCCAACACATGGGAAGCCTTTTGTATGAATCCTTAGACTGCACATCACATGTCAGCTAATACATCACCATACACGCCATTTGCAGAAGCGTCAGTACGTTTTGTGTGTGAATGTATTATTATTAAGATAAGATAAGGTGTGCTTTACCGGCACAGCGGAAGCTACCCACCATTTAAGATGTAATGGCAAACTCTGCATCCCCCTTGGGAAAGCAGGAGGAGGAGGAGGAGGAGGAGGAGAAGTTTCTATTTGACTTCCATTTCTTGTGCTTTTTTTTTTACCAAGAGTAGCTTGGACATAAGATTGGAGATGAAAGCAAACACTGGCTTTATTTGGCAGTGGATTTTCTGTGCTCGTGTCTGTCGAGGAGATTATGCTTGTGATTACATTTCTCGGCTGGTAACGCTGCCTCCTGATTGGAGGGCTCTGCCGGGGTTATAATCATGGTAACTAGGCGGTCCTTCCTTCTTTCTCCGGCGTCCCCTTTGCCTTGTGGCGTTTTTTTGTTATTTTGAATAACTGTTGTTGGTCTAACTCGGCAACGCTAGTCGCAATTCCCTTGTGATTCATCGGAGCGGAGGCGAAATTAAAATGGAGATTGGAGTCGGGAATTAAAGCACATTAAAGGAATTGGTGATGAATTATTAAAATAAAGTGTTCAATAATACAGAAAGCTTCACTGAACCACTGTTAAGTTGCTCAGTGAGTACAGATCGTTTTTTAATATAGAATAAACACCCAATTTATGATGTGAACTTTATTATCTAAAATAAATTGTCTCTCTACTTGGAAATACTACTCTGTCCAAAAGGTCACTGCATTATAATTTACACTTTAACACACGCTAAAGCTCCACATTTTCATTACTCCTAAAAGTATTTTACTGCTAAACTATGAGGGCCCTGTGCTTCGTAAACGGTCAACTCGGGAGCGGTTGGGAGCGGTTGATTAGCAGATAAGATGGATGGTCCATGAGGGGCAGGGAGGAAAAAGAGGGAGTTGAGTCAGTGATGCTTTGTCCGATTAGACAGTTAATCGTTACTCACATGTGTGTTATCTCCAGCCTCTTCTGACCCTTAGAATAGCTGCCATTGTTTCTCATTGATTTGCTGATCAATAGTTAATAGGGGGGGGTCACTTTTTCTTCTCACAGAAATGTCAAATGACCTAAGCCTGATTTGGTGTTGAGCAATTTAGTTATTGTTTAACAATGTTTCATGCTGACAGCCAGACTTCAAACCAAACATTTCTGAATTCCTCTCTATTCTACTCCTGAGGGCTCGGCAGGATGATGCATCTAGGTGAAATTGTTAAATCTTTTTAATGGCCCTCAGTTTCTTTTATCGCCACTATTTGTAAAGGATAGCGCCGTCTTTTCAGTTCAACTCCAGAGGCTGTTAACGCCCTTGTTTTGATGACTTGATTCCAACGGCTTTCCGAAAATGGGACCTCCCTGGAGATATGGTGTTGTTAATACTGAGCCTAATAATGATAGGGTTGCTAGGTCTATAAAGAGAGTTGATCTAAGGGCACCGACTACATACATGGACAGCTGTTCTGGAGATGGTTTATCCAAGTACGGGAACAGATAAGATAAGATTAACCTTTATTACTCCCCGGAGGGAAATTCAGGTGTCATAGCAGCGGTAGCTATGAGAATGAAACACAGGAGAGGTACAAGTAATAATAAGAGTACAGAACTAAACCGAGATAATGAGAATACAATTGTACAAATAAAGATAAAGTACAACACTGAGCAGCTGGCCCTACGTATCTGCACCGGATCTCTGAAAGAGTGAAGGAATGAAGATGAAATAGGGGCACAGATGGAGCCGAGAGAGAGAGAGAGAGAGAGAGAGAGAGAGAGAGAGAGAGAGAGAGAGAGAGAGAGAGAGAGAGAGAGAGAGAGAGAGAGAGAGAGAGAGAGAGAGAGAGAGAGAGAGAGAGAGAGAGAGAGAATTATTGAATGATTGAGTCCCATCCCCATCGAGCTGTAAATCCCCCGTTACTTACCGATAGGATCAATAGGTAATTAGTCTGCTGTTTTTAAATGTTAGGGATCGCGGTATGCGTGGGGCCTGCCGGCCACCCTGTATTCACCCTAGCACCCTAAACATGACCACATCTCATAGTTAAGCCCTGCTCACTATCTGGGTACTGTCTGTGTTGTCACTGGGAAATAGTGAATAGTGAAATGTCAGCCTTTCAGCTGTGTGTAATTCATTTATTGAAATAATCGTGTTGAAAACATCTCCGACAGTCGCTTAACTCACAGGGAATATTTTCTACCTCTCTCTCTCTTTCTCTGGTTGACAGGTTTGCTGACTAACTGGCTGACTGACTAGTTGGTGAGCTGACCGGCTCGCTCATTAGCTGCCTAACTGACTGACTGACTGATTAGCTTTCTTGCTGAAGGACTGACTCACTGGCTGGTTGGCTGATCGACCGATTAGCTGACCGACTTGCCGACTGTCTGACTTGCTGGCTGTCTGACTTTCTGACTGTCTGTCTGACTGCCTGCCTGTCTGGCTGCCGGGCTGTGTTGCAGTGCATGTTGTGGCTGCTCGGCGGCAGAGTGAGACGGCTGCTGCAGACGATCAGACAGGTAAACTGTCAGGGTTTCTTACCTCCTGATCGTCACCCCGAGCGTCGGCCTGTCACATGTTTCCGCTCATACGGCGAGATGCGATCTGACAACTGCGGGAAGTGGAACCCACATGTTCACGACCACACAGCTGTGAAACGGCGCTACCTTCATCTCCTACGCAGCGCAGGGCTGTCTGAACAGAGGCGGTCGCTCAGCCCCTCGGTGGGGAGGAGCTCCACAGAGATCCACAGGAAATCCTCCCTTCCTGTGGCCGTCAAATAACTGAACTGTCATTTTAACTCGGTCCCTTTGAAACCAGCCGTTTCACTTATTTATCATCTCCAGAGGACCCGTGCAATATGCCTGCAATATACTTTTCTTAGCTTCGGGTATATATATATTTTTTTATTTTATATTCAAGCATATTTTATTACGTTTACATTTATGCTGTATTTTGTGTTTAAATTGCTGGTGTTTATTCTATTCTATTTACTTTGATGTTTTCTGGCTTGAGCTGAGAAACTGTAACAGATAATTTCCTCCAGGATCAATTCAAGTCATATTGTATCTGTATCTGGTTCTCAAAATAGTCGACAGGTCGCAGAAGAAGTCTTTAATTCAGTTCCCAACACATGGGAAGCCTTTTGTATGAATCCTTAGACTGCAAATCACATGTCAGCTACTACATCACCATACACGCCATTTCCAGAAGCATCAGTACGTTTTGTGTGTGAATGTATTATTGTTAAGATAACATAAGGTGTGCTTTATTAATCCTTGATAGGAAGTTGGGGTGGTAGTCGCAGAAGAAAGCACATGACAGTAATAGGAAATATTGATGATGATGATGATGATGATGATGATGATGATGATGATGATGATGATGGTGTTTTTTACTTGTACTTTTCATGAATTAGGATTCAAAAATCAGTGAATTATTACACATGCATTGTGTAACGTGTGCTCTGATTTCACATTCATAGAGGTCACATATTTGTTTTTAATTAAATGTCACATTATACAATATACAGCGCGTTGTCTCGAGGGTTTCCTATGCTGACTGCGGCGTGTCCTCCTTCCCGCAGGCGGGAAGCCCGACCTCGGTGAACGCGCCATGCAGCTTCTCAAGGACGTCCGTCACTCCGTCCAACCAGGACATCTGCAGGTATACCCCACCGACCCTCCCTCCCTCCCTGACCCCTAACCCTGACCCTGCCCTGACCCCTTGACCCCTTCTATGTGACCGCCTGATGTCTGCTCCTGGGCCCTCCAGATGCTAATGATGTTCGTGGTTCAGTGAGTTCTTGTCGGCCCCTCTATGTTGAAATGGACATGGACAGTGTTGGGCCTGCGGCCAGGCTGTAAAACTTAATGTGGATGACTGTATTGTAGGGCTGGAACGATAATTCAATATTATCGTTTATGGCCTTTGAATGGTATTGTATCGTCTCGAAATGAAGATTTATAGTATGAATGCATTCCGATGGGAAGATACTGATCGGCCCTTAAATTGAAAACGTCAAGAGAGAAAGGAAAATTGTTTTAGTCCGACAAAATCTCCACATACTTCAATGTACCGACCCTCAGTTAAACTGTTTAGTATGGTATTTTGAATTCATAAGCATATTGTGATATTTATGGATATCATGTAAAATTCCACATTATCGTGATGATACATTTTTCCATGTCGCCCAGCCTGAACGTATTGTGTTCTCATCCTAAAAATGGCGTTGGATGGATTCCTGAATCGTTTAGTGCTGCTTAGTGTTTTCTTAGTATAGCAGCCAGAGCCTTTAAATTTTATTTAATTCATTTATTTTCTTTTGATGCATGCCATCTGTGTTTCATTCCATTTCTTTACTTTTGCCTTCGCCTCTTGCCTTCTCTTCTCCCACGACTGTCTGTCACACGTTCCCTTCCTCGCACGCACACACACACACACACACACACACACACACACACACACACACACACACACACACACGCACACAGCACCAGTGGCCAGGATCAGGGCGTGCAGAAACGGCCGACCGCGGTGGTTCTGTTGAGTTCAAACGGTAAACCCTCACCGGGGGGGAGAAGCATTTCAGTCACCACGCTGTGTCTGGACGCCGCACTACCACCGCCACCACCACCACCACCGCCGCCTGCCAAGCTCCCCAAACCCCGGGGCGGAGTCTCCTCTGGCACGGACGCGCTCTCTCCCCTCCGCCCCCCCGCGGTCACCCTCCGGCCCCCCGGCGCCCTGCGGTTCTCCCGCTCCCTGAACGACGTGGGCCGCCGCGCGGAGAGCCTGTGCAGCGGCCTGCACTTCATCGACCGCACCTGCTCCGACGGAGAGCTGCGGCAGGGGAAGCCCGAGCCGCGGGGGGGGGCTGACCCCCGTGACCCCCGGCCACGCCCCCCACCGCCCTACCTGGTCCCCTCCTTCACCAACGACTACCGGTACATGGTGCAAGCCCCCGCCGCTTCCCACCAACACCAGCGCCACCGCCCCACCGCCCCACCACCCACGCCATCCCCCGCCCCCAACAACAACAACAACAACAACAACACTCAACCGGCTCCAACGACGCCCTCCAACACCTCTTCCTCCCCTTTTCCCGCTCCTCCACCGCGGCCAGCTTGCAGCGTTTTGAGCTGGGCAGCCTCGCCTCTCGCCTGCACGTCGCCCAGTCCTCCAGCGGACTGGGGCTGTCCCCAGACCACCTCCTGCCGGCGGGGGACGACGATGTGTTCGAGGAGGACCAGGGGAGGGGCAGTGGCGGCGGCGGCGGCGGCGGCGGGGGCGGCTCCCGGGCCAGGCTGAGCTCTCCGGAGGCGCCCCTCTGCTGTATGGACGAGGACGAGGACCTGGACCGCTGCCAGTCCCCTCTCTCTGACACGAACGGGCCTTTCTCGCCCTCCTACTCCCTGTCCGGGGACTTCTGCAGGTGGGTGCGTCCGTCCCGGCCCCGGCGTAGCGCTCCTCGACCCCCCGCCCCTCCCTGCGGCGTTTGCAAGCCCGAGTCAAACCCCCCCTTTAGCTAGTGGGCCCGTTTTGTGAAGTCCTTACCGAGTAGTACTGACCCCCTGCAGAGCCCCTGTAGAGAACCAGATCCATGGACCCCCCCCAACGCAACACCTGGATTAGATGTGTGGCCCTAGTACACAAAGTCACGTTCGCACACATGGTGACGTAAATCCCAGAACGTGCCTTTGTCGCCGCTGTGCTGCTGTACACCTCTCTCTTTCTTTCTTTCTTTTCTCTTTTTTTTCCTCCACCCTCTGTGTTTTCATCACAAAGCCATCCTGTGCGATGACACTAGTTATCTTTCCATTCCCCTCGGCCGCCTGCTGCGCGAGAGGAGCGGGAGGCGGCGGGGCGGAGGGTTTTCACGCGGGTTATCAGATTGTCGTCGGAAGCACGTATTTGCATCGTACGCCGAGGCTCACACTATAAGGGGTGGCTTTCAGGGTTAGTTACCTGTTTTCTTTAGAGTAAAACAGGTGTTTCGGCTATTTGACGTGTTTGTCTGTGTAACTTCCTGTGTGTTTGTCTGTGAAAAAGGTTTGCGCAGACCTTTTGCGAGAGTTACAGTCTCACAGGACTTCACAGATTCATGAGCAACCTGGATTCAACCCAGTTCTTTTCTTCCCTCCTTCCTTTGTGCTTCCTGCTCTTTGAGACACTCCGCCGTCTAGAACTGCAATGTATGTTATGAGCTATTAAGCACAGTCTATCCACGTCCCCCGGTGTCCTCATGCTGCGTAATATATATTTAATATTTCAGATCTAGGTGGGCCTCTCGGAGAGCCGTCTATTCATAGACTGACAGACTTTGTCACGGTGCAGAACAGACACTTTACGTTGTTGACACTTTACTGCTGCAATTGGAAAAAATGTTTTTTTAATCTCAATGAGTTCTCTGGTTAAATAAAAACAGCGCTATGATGATCTAGACTATAGAGGCTCAGATGTTAGGCATGTGCGTGTGTGTGTGTGTGTGTGTGTGTGCGTGCGTGCGTGCGTGTGCGTGCACAACTGTTGTTGTATACAAGGGCCGGCTTTGGGAAGACAGAATTCAAAGTGACATCGGATACAGACCAGGCTGCGGTTTGCTTTGCCGTGGCCCTCTGCCCAAAAAAAATGTGGCTCATCACGATGGCTCATCGCCATCATCATACAAAGAAAGAAATGTTGTTGTTTTCGCCCTCAGGTACATCAGCGAGTACACGCTCGCTACTTTACAGTGGCTAATCATTGAACCGGAACATAAGACAAGCCATATTATAACTCCGATTGTAATATCTCCCTCTTGTAAGTACATACTTTATTATATATTATTACAAGTCCTCCAAGCTCAAAAAATTATATGCCAAGATTTTAAATGGGCTCGTTCAAATCATAGTGCCCCCCCTGGACACACAGCCCTGCCCTGTAATGTTATGGGGACAGTAATACAGTAATGTTATGGGGATGGTAAACCGGGAGTGTTATGGGGACAATAACACACAGGATCCTGCAATATGGCTGATTGCCCGGCGGCGTAACGGAGGGAAACGTGATCTCAGGGTAAGGCCAGCAGAGGCGGAGGGATCAGGATGTAGATTATAGGCTTCGAATAGCCTCGCATAGACTCTGACTCACACACACACACACGTATTATCTCACACACACCCCGGGCTGTGGTCAGGCGGCGCAAAGCATGAGCTCAGAGCCCCCCCCCAAAGCGGCTGTGTTTGTTGTTCATAAACACAGCAGGACCTTGATTAGCGCTTAGAAAGACTTTCTTATCAACACCGTGATCACAGATGGTGTTCCACATCTTCGGTGTGGCGCTTCTGACATTAGACGTGATTTCAGACCAACTGTTCATCTCGAAACAGATGTGATGGGGCACAAGATCGCAATATGTGTTGTATACGACTGCTATAATATATCATATTATAGCATATACTTATATCATATTCTATATATGATATTTTATACTATACTGTCGCTCCGAAAGGCCTCTGAAAGTCTCTTCGCAGCATACTGTATGCTCCAGTTGATAGAAGCTACAGTCCTGGACTGGGCTTCTAGTGGCGTGGCCGGTGGCCAATTGGATGGTGTCTGGATGTAATGAGGAAGGCCCTGGGAGAAACCGGAGCATAGGATGCTCACACAACAAAATGCCTCTGATGT
Source organism: Merluccius polli (assembly GCA_030340625.1). Lineage (NCBI taxonomy): Eukaryota > Metazoa > Chordata > Actinopteri > Gadiformes > Merlucciidae > Merluccius > Merluccius polli. The sequence continues at coordinate 54,956 of JAOPHQ010002320.1, forward strand.
AACGTTCCCCGCTTCCGCCGGCTCTTGACGTCACGCGAGTCTGTTTGTCTGAATGGCGGTGGGGTAAAAATACCAAAACGCGGGGTGTCAGCAAAATGTATTGACTATCTTTTTGGAGTGAAAGTGCATGAGGGGCGGTGAGGAGGAGGGCGGCTTGAGATGAGCGACGGCAATTTGAAAAGGAAGTCCACGTCGGCGAGAGGCAGGTGTGACAATGTAGGGCTGGTGTGCAAAGAGCAAAAATGCAACATACGTAGATATCCTGGCAATGTCTGACCCATTTCCCTTTCTGAAAATGTGGTTGAAAACAACAAACTCTCTGACGTCTCTTTCCCCCGCTGCTAAACTTCACTTCGACAACACCGTCGCCAGAGCGTTCCTGCCGGTATCTTTGTACTTCCAACGCTACGCTTTAATCCCTTAGTTGAATCAAACTCGATGACTGTATTGATTCACTCGTGTAGAACACAACAACTTAATGGGTCCCCTCTTCCAGGTTATTGCAATGAAAGAAACCGCGTCATTAAGAAGCGAGCGGTTGAACTGCGAGCTTTAAAAAGAGCGAGCTTCTCCCAGTAATGTTCTGCCTTCCCCATCCCATCATCCCTCACCGGCTCCCCTCCACCTACTTGAGAAACGGGCTATTCTGGTACCTTCTTTGTTCACTTCGTCGTTTAATCTTGTAACCCTCTGGACAGATCACTGCCGTCTGGAAATAGTCATTAGCCCACTGAATCACTCACTCACTCAGTCAGTCAGTCAGTCTGTGTGTGTGTGTGTGTGTGTGCGCGTGCGCGTGTGTGTGCATGCGCGTGCGTGCGTGCGTATGTTCAACTTCAAGTTTAAGTTTTATTTGTCACATACAAAGTCATCTAAGGACAGTGTGTGCGTGCGTGCGTGTGTGCGTGCGTGTGCATCCTTAACACGGATAGAAACAATGCCATTCATGTTACCTCCTTCGCGCTTCTTCTGTCTCTTCTCATGCTATTTTCTAAACTCTCTGTTAGAGGCGGCACTGCTGTGCATCGCACCTAAAACCCCCCCCAAAAAAAGAAAGTTCCCTCTACTATTGTGTGCGCTGAATATACAGCACTGTAGACCAAATCTACTCGCTCTTGTCTGTTTCCTTCGCTTCGGTTCCCGGCAAATCTTTCGGGGTCTCTTTTGGGAATTCATGCACAGTGCTTCAGGGCTGCCATGTTACTTACTGCGAAAGCCGCCTGGCGTCTACAGAAAGAAAAAGAAAGGACAGAAAATGTATTCCTGGATCGGTGCTGCGTGCGTGTGTGTGATTCATTGTGGTCCTCTGCGGGTCCCCACAAGGTCACCGTACTGACGTGTGTGTGTGGCCGCGGGGCCGCTCGGCCGTGTCAAGTGTCAATTGACTTCGGCGGGGAATGGACCGAACTGAAGTTGTAGTCTGCTCTGTACTTTCACCGCTGTGCGGAGGAGCCTATTTCCACCGCTTTCCAGACATTGCTAAACCATCGGTGAAGCCGCAGCGTTTGATTTCATACGCAAACCAACCGAGGCCTGTGGCAAAAACTCCTCTCCCAATTCAAGTTGCATTTTAAACAAGAAAAAACAAAAAAACAAGTTCAGATACAGACGCCATGTACTTTGATAATACGGAGTGTCATTATCCAAAGTACCCTGTCTGCACAATTAATCTCACAGTTACACAAAACCGATATCCACATGTTCATTGTTACAAAACGCACATTTTCGCACAGTTGCAGTTTGTGTAGACCGGCAATGTGAATCTCTAGACGGCAAATTCACAATGGATTCCTTCGCTAGGAAACGGCACTGTGTCTGAGGCGCATTCAGCCGGCCAGTCTGCTTAACTTCATTCATTTGCCTTCGCAGAATGAACCCAGTTTACAAAGAAGTGGTTTCATAAGTTTGAGGTTTTATCTTTTTTCGCTATGTCTCTCGCTTGTGTGTGTGTCTCTCTCTCTCTCTCTCTCTCTCTCGCTCTCATTCCTTCCTTTAGCGAATAAAGATCATTGTAAAATGATGTTCACTCAGGCTCAAGGCCTTCTGAAATACTACATTATGTCATCCTACATGTTCCACTTAAGAGTGTGCCCTTAGTCCCGTCTCCTGTGTGTGATATTTCCTTTAATTTGAAGCGGTCGTATCACATATCTGGTGGACATTATGTTTTGTGAATGTGTAACAATGTGTTACGACTGCTTTACTGTTGTTTTCCTCAAAAACATTATGTTGCATTTGCCAACATTTAGGCACTTATATTTTGTATTCTATATTTGTTTCATATTGTTTCTTAATTAAAATACATTGTGTTTGTGTGTGTTTCTCTGTGTCTGTGGTGTGTGCGTGCTTGTTTGTGTTTTTGTATTTGTATGTGCATGTGCATGCATGCTTGTGTGTTTGTGTGTGTGTGTGTTTGTGTGCGTCCATGCTTACTTGTGTGTGTGTGTGTGTGTGTGTGTGCACATGCATGCTTTTGCTTTTGTGTCTGTGTGCATGCTTGCTTTTGTGTGTGTGTTTGTGTGCGTATGTGCATGCTTTCTTTTGTGTGTGTGTGTGTGTGTGTGTGTGTGCGCGCACGTGTGTGCGTTCTGCGCTAGGATCTGCCACTGCGAGGGCGACGAGGAGAGCCCCCTGATCACGCCGTGCCACTGCACCGGCAGCCTGCGCTTCGTCCACCAGTCCTGCCTGCAGCAGTGGATCAAGAGCTCCGACACGCGCTGCTGTGAGCTCTGCAAGTACGAGTTCATCATGGAGACCAAGCTCAAGCCTCTGCGCAAGGTGAGGGGCGCGCAACACGTCCGTCCGAATCCAATTTTGAAGGGATGAGGTACAGCGAGCCGGGCGTTATTGCGAAATAAACCCCCCGACAGGGTGACGCAGGACCGCCCCGACGGGGTTTAATCCGCATGATCACACGGCTTTGTTGAACACTCGATTCCGATTGGACAATTACAACATTGTACAGTCGGTTATTTCCAAATTGCGGACCGCTGCTATGAATAACGGGCCGTCGCTATGGACACTATTCCCAACCGTAGAATCTAACAGATTTTGGGTTTTTTTAAATCAAATTTATTTTTAAATCAATACCATTTGCAATATTGACCGGCTCGCTGAACATTATCCCTTACATAATGACCCTTACTGTGCATTATTCAATTCAATTCAATTCAATTTTATTTATAAAGTGCATTTCATGCACAAGGCAGACTCAATGTGCTTCACAAGAGGTATACATAGTTACAATAAAAACAGTTATATAAAAATCAATTAGGAATCAATTGAAGAGTGCAAGTGCAAGTAAACAATCATATGTATGTATTATCCTGCTTATTACACGGCTACTTTTACGTAAATAATAATCAATATTTTGACACAAAATATAACAACAAGATTTATTTAAAATGTATTTTATTGCTTCCGCTAAAAGAAAATAGTCTGTTAGATTGGAAATAGCGTCCATAGCAACGGTCTGTTATTTCTGAATAGCAGACCGTAGAATGAACCGTAATCGACCAATCAGAATCGAGTATTCAACAAAGCCGTGTAATAAAGGAATGGAGGACACTCAATTTGCTCAATACCTTGAAACCTGACGATCACTTTCATGAGGTTATGTTAGGTCATGATCCAAAAGATAAGTGTATATCAACTCAGCACATTCACCACATTTGCATACATTTAAAGCAGCCCTGTTTCCTGTCTGAAAGCAGGTCATGGTGTGTGTGATTGTATGTGTGTGTGTGCGTGCGTGTTTTGAAATGGTACCTGCTCCTTAACTACATGCGTCTAGCTTGACTGCGTCAAGATGTTTTAGATAAAAGCTTCCACTTAATGATACAATAGTAAATAGTGTGTGTGTGTGTGTGTGGGCTGTTGCGATGCAAGCAGCACAATCCTGAGCTTTGATGCTGTTAAAAATCACAACCAGAGGCTGTAGGTGTGTTTCTCGCAGTTTCAACATGAGACACACATCACGTGTATCACCACACACTGAAGGCAGCTGTCTTACTGTCAAATAACTATAAAAAATAATTCTCCCACTCATTCACTTGTGACTTGAGCATCTTTTTGGCAGCTAATGAACAACTCTGGATTCCCACCGGCGAACGTAGGAAGAATCGATGTACACGCTTACACATTATATAACCGTATATCGTTGTTGTGAAGTGACTGTCGACGGATGCTTGATTTGTGAAATGGCGCATTTCTCACTTCCAGCAACGCCAAACCTTAACCTGGATGCCCTCCTCGAACTCTGTGAGGGTGTTGTTATGGGATATGTGTTGAAGAGGAAATTGTGTTGATAATTGAACTAATTAACTGTGTTACACGTGTGTGTGTGTGTGTGTGTGTGTGTGTGTGTGTGTGTGTGTGTGTGTGTGTGTGTGCATGCTTATTACACTTCTGTACCCTCTCCCCCCGTGTCTGCCCAACAACCAGCAATAAAACAGTAATGGAGACTAAATTACATATATTTAGCTCTTCCCTAAAACTATCTATTTAACATTTAAAACTATCTAACTAACTATTTACTACTACTAAACTTTCCAAGTTTCACTTTTTCTCCCGTCAATTAGATTCTGTCTGCGGAACCATTTAACAATAAACGCCTATAATGTGTTTTTAAACATGCATGGGTGATATTTGCATGGAAAGTTTTTTTATTCATCCACATACTCATTTGCCATTTGCTCGCCTGACAGCCGATGAATAGGAGTCACACCAGTCTGGAACGCATTGTGAGGGCGAGCCGACGTTTGGCCTCCTTTGTGACCGACGTAAACAAGAAATCCATCTAAAATAGCTACCTTGAGGCCTCCTGACAATGTCGGTTCCTGAAAGCTTTTCACAAGTGTGTGCGTGTGTGCGTGGGTGTTTGTGCATGTTATTTTTGTTCTGTTTGCATACTTCTGCTTTCAGCCGTTAATTGTCTGTCTATTCTTCTATTTATTCTAACATTGTGTCGACTGATGGAAATGTTTTTGTCCGAATGTGCCGCCTGGGTTGAAACTGTCAGTTAGTTTTCGCTAAGCGCAGAAAGAGCATGTTAAAAAAAAACACATACACAGGAGCGAATAACCCTGGATATTGTGGACAATGTTTCTCACTATTTAGCAGACGCTTATATCCGAAGCAACTCATCTCATTAATTTTGTTTTACTGTATATCGCTCAAGGATGCCTATGGGCCGACTCCGGACATTGGGGCTTGAACCGCCATACCTCTGGGCTGGGACCTACACCCTACACCCTACATCCTACACCCTACATCCTACACCCTAACCGCTGGACTGTGCCAGGTGTTTTAGACTTGTCTCTCTCTGCGTCTCTCGTCCTCAGTGGGAGAAGCTGCAGATGACGGCCAGCGAGCGGAGGAAGATCATGTGCTCGGTGACGTTCCACATCATCGCCATCACCTGCGTGGTGTGGTCCCTCTACGTCCTCATCGACCGCACCGCCGAGGAGATCAAACAAGGTCAGGAGGACACACACGCACGCACACATACACACACACACACACACACACACACACAACCGAAAATAATACACTTAGTGAGACACAGAGAGACACACACAGGGCTGGATTAAGATGGCCAGGGGCCCCTAGGCTGCAGGCAGGTTGATGTAGGCCCCCACCCCCCACCATAAAGGACCGGCCTCGGGGTTGCGCGATTTGTTGACCGGGGGGGGGGGGTGCTAGCGTAGGTTTTTGTTGAGCGGGGGGGGGGGGGGGGGGGGGGGGTGGTGCGCGATAGTTGGGGGGGGGTTGCATGATTGTTGACGGGGGCCGCGATTGTCGACGTGTAAATGTTAACTTTTTTTTCTTTTTTTTGGGCCAATCGGGGGCCCCCTGGCAGGCTGGCACACGTGGGGCCCCTAGGCTGCAGCCATATCTAGCCTGTGCGTTAGTCCGGCCCTGGACACACAGATACACACACACACATAGCGAGTATGTATGTGTGTACACCAGTATGTGTACACACGCATACATGCGCACGCACACGCACGCATGCACGCACGCACACACACACACATACACACACACATGCAGAAAAAGATACCCATACATGTGCACACACACTAACACACACACATACAGACAGAGATATACATACATACTCTCACGCACACACACGCACACACACACACTTACACACACATACAGACAGAGATACACATCCACACACACACACACACACACACACACACAGATACATAGACATACATACACAGATTACACGTGCAAATATATGCACACATACTTTTTCCCACACACAAAAAAATAGTACACTCACACACACACACACACACACTTACAGAAAAAAATACCCATACATGCACGCACACACTAACACACACACATACAGACAGATATACATACATGCTCTCACGCACACACACACACACACACACACACTTATATACACATACAGACAGAGATACACAGACATGCACATACACACACACACACAAACACACACACACACAGATACGTAGACATACATACACACATTACACATGCAAATATATGCACACATATATGCACACTTTTTCCCACACACAAAAAAATAGTACACTCACACACACACACACACACACACACGCACTTAGAAGGGTATTTAAGTGGGTTTATGTGGGCTAGTTGTTCTACCGGGGAGACGGGACTCAAGGAAATGACCAGAACATATTATATGGATAATATTTCTGGAGCAGACAGAACCAAGTGCCATCACATCGCTGCCAGCGCTTTCCCTCACGCTGGCATGTAGAATAGAGCAGAATAGAGTGGGAGCATAATAGGATGATATCTGTCATCCTCTCGTTGGTGAGGGATTTTTCTGCACCGTGGGTCCGGTCCAAACCCCGCCCCCCCCCCCCTCCCCCAACTCATGAGTCAGATTAGTTTGACCTCATCTGTTCCTTATAGACTCACTCGCCGTTCCCAATCACGTCCCTGTCTCCCTCCCGCACACGAACACACTGCATGTCGCTTGCTGTTTTTCGTTCCATTTTTTATTCTTCTTCGATTAGACAACTTCAAATGTGCCTGCAAACATAGCCATGACAACCGTGGATGTAGACGCTCTCCTGACGAGACTTGATTGTTTGGTTTGATTGAACTCACTGTGACACCGTTTGCATGCATACAGAAGAATGACTGCATGGCGAGTTGATTTACACAAGCAATGATTACACAAAGTATTACACAAAGAAAGAAGTAAAATACACGTGTGGAAACCGGTGAATCGGTGATAATAAAGTGTTTATTCATCTGTTGGTATTTTCTATGATACTTACGATTTCTTCATTTATGCAGCTGGAAGAATCCCAGGTAAACACGTTTCCTTTCATCCGTTGCAACTGTTTCAACTGTTTCCTCCCTCCTGACAAACTCTCTCTGTCGAATGCTGGCTTTTTTTATTTTCCTGCCTATACCCCCTCATTTAAAGCTCAAACCTCTAGCACAACAATAGTCGCTGTTTGATTAAACTAAACACAATACCCGTCCCTTTCAGGGCCCTGTGAATCTGGTGATGGGATTAACATGAAAACAAAAGAGAACGGCTAGGTCACCGCGCTCGGCTGTATCTGCGGCGTCTACCGAGTTACAGCCAAGATACAATTAGATTATGGCAGAAATTGTCATTGATGTACAACTAATCGTGTAGGTGGAACCCGGAGCCTCTTTGCTAAGGCATACATCATTTACACAATATAAACAGCATGCGTACGGGGAAATCAATAGCAGGTTTAAATACCCAGGACTTATTCAGTCAATTCAGACTTAGCTGTTCAAAGCTGGGCTCTTTTTTAATCGTTTTACTTCGTATTTTCTGAAGAGGTTTTCTTCTAGGGGGGAAACTGCAAGAGCACCGCTGATTGCAGACAACAGGTGCCGTTGACAAAGTGTTAGAAGTGCTTCAAAAGGCATGCTTGTTTTTCCTCATCAATGGCGGGAATATTCACAGCAGTGGTCTCTCTTCAGAGTCTTTACTCAAAACCAAACGTTTGAAGACCACGTAGGACTTGACAGCAGATGGGCTGTTTTCTCTAAGCAAAATGTGTTTTTAGTTTCTCTTTGAAGCCTCCTGCACGCTGCTGCAAAGGGCCTCGTCGCTCTGCAGTGCTCAACATTGATATCCAATTAAGAAAATGTTAAAAATATGAAATATATAAGGCCCCCTATTTTAGGTGTGAGTGTTGATTAGCCATTCACCCTCCAATGACGTCACAAGTGGAAGCGTCCACCGAGATGAATGATGACTAGGTCAGTCTACCTGCCTACCCAGTGGACTGTACCAACTACAAACTGGTAGGCTCATCTAGTCATCATGCATCCGGGTGGACGCTTTCGCTTGTGATGTCATTGGAGGGTAGTCACATGACAATTTTGAAAATGTAATGGCTAATCGCACTCATACCTGGTGGTAAAAGAGGGGCCTTTAACACTTGAGAAATCACATTTATTCTACATCCTGTGATTTAGTGCCTTTCCTACTTAGCTTGGCAGAAGTAATTGGCCTGCTTCTAGACTTGTAGGCAAAATTATACTTGGAAATGTAGTTTTGCATAGCAAGAAACCTCTTGTTATGTAAAACTATAGACAATTGATGAGGATACATCCCATTTAGAGGCATACAGTGGTGTGATTGGATAGCTATACACTTAGATTGAGCTTTTGCCTTCTGTGATTCTTGCAAATTGCCTCTCTGCCTCACACTTCAGTCAGGCAACCCTGGTGGTGGTGGTGGTGGTGGTGGTGGTGGTGGTGGTGGTGATGATGAAAGAAATACAATAGAAAGAATCTGTCTTCCCTTGCATCTATTTTCCTGTGCTGTTGTGCTTGTGTATCTTTTCCCCTCCACCCTTCACTGTTTTTTTTTATACACATGAATTTATAAACGTATTTATCTGTAGAGGTGGTCAACTCCAGGTACAGAAAAATAAAAGTTCAGCCCCGTCATGACCTGGGCCAAAAAGATGTATCTATATTATACATCATGCCCTCTGAGACAAATAAACTAACTAACTAACAAACTAACTAACTAACTAACTAACTGTATCTACCAGTCAAAAACAGTCGGAAAGAAATCAAAAACAATAATGCATATAAATAGATATAAATTGCCCTATTACAATGTTTATTACAATAATTCACGACTCAGACGTTGAGACGTCAAGACGTTAAGAGGGATAGCATCCCATTCTGGCACTAATCCCTGCAAAATAAACGGCGTCCATCCACTGTGGGCGGCTCAGGTCTGTGCCCGCTCTTCTAATAAACGTCTTTTAATAAAACTCAGACTGCACTGACGGTCTGCCATGCAGGAACAGACCAAACCTCTGCTCTGGAGATGCCTTTGGCTGCAACGTAGATGACAACATTTTTCCTTTCACCTGGACGTTCCACCTCTAACTGATGCTGTGGCGTTAAGTCTGTGTTTGTAATCTTCTCCTTCTCCTTCTACTTTTCCATCTTCGTCTCCGTCTCCTCTTTCCCTCCCCCAGGGATCCTCGAATGGCCGTTCTGGACCAAGCTGGTGGTGGTGGCCATCGGCTTCACGGGGGGCCTGGTGTTCATGTACGTGCAGTGCAAGGTCTACATCCAGCTGTGGAGGAGACTCAAGGCCTACAACCGGGTCATCTACGTCCAGAACCGCCCGGACACGTGCAAGAAGCCCCTGGAGAAGCCCCCGCTGATGGAGCCCAGTCTGGAGAACAAGGAGACGCTGGCCCCCACCCTGTCGGACACAAACTCATCCCAATACACAGAGACAGAGGACTACAGCATGGAGGTGCTGCATGTCTGACCCCCCCCCCCCCCATCCCCACCCCCAACCCCCCCACCTTACCGCACAGACACGCAGTACTGCACACAAAACAGTCCACCGCCGATGGCGGTTAACGGATACGCAGTGAACACCGTCCGATGCCCAAGGTTGTTAGTTGCAGGTACCTTCCTAAGACCACCCCCCCCCCCCCCCCCCCTCCCCCCTTCCTCCATCAGCCATGTGACAGAGAGGGGAGTCTGACAGTATGGGAGCAGCACCAGCCCCTTACTCATTTTAAAACCCGTTTCCTGCTTTCGGACCCCCCCCCCCCCCGCCCCCCCCCCCCCTCTTTCAGGTCTGCTTCTGGACGCCGACTCAGCGTTTCCCAGGAGGAAGGGTAATGGGAAATGTCTCTACTGACAATCTAAAGAGGCTTGGATTATACCGCACATACAAGCACACACACACACACACACACACACACACACACACACACACGTACATGAATAAACCGCTAGGAGAGCAGGACTGAGAAATACGGACTCTCGATTATCTCTCTTAAATGTTTCCGTTGTGTGGTTTCCGTTTTTTGCCGCGCGACGCGTTTGGATATTTTTTTATCGTTTTACCTGTGGGCGAGTGTCGGGGCACGACAACCACGGAGCCCCGCCCCCCCCCCCCGAGTGTCACATGACCGGATATCATGTCCGATGTCCGTTAACCGAAGAGCACGCCGAAGTTTTCCCGAACCTAAAGTCGGTGGTTCGGTTCGGTTCTCCTTCTCACCTCCTTGGAACCGAATCCCCCCCCCCATGCATCAAAGCACTTTTTTTTTTTTGGTCGTCGTGGTCGTCGTCGTTGTTGTTGTAGTTGTTGTTTCGACAGACTCCAGAAACTCTTGGATCTATATCCCCGTTGTCCTCTGATATGATTAAAGTCTTACACCCTGTGTGTGGGGTGATGCGAGAGAGAGAGAGAGAGAGAGAGAGAGAGAGAGAGAGAGAGAGAGAGAGAGAGAGAGAGAGAGAGAGAGAGAGTGAGAGAGAGGATTTGTCTGTTCCCAATTTATATTTCATCATGTCGGTGCCCTTGTTTGCGCACACACACACACACACACACACACACTATACATACTCCCGAGGATGACAAAAAAAGGAATATAAGGAATTATAATGGAATCCTGTTGAATCAATCATTTCCAGCATTTCGGTCAAAACCCACAACCTGTCAAAGTCGCCCGCCTGTCCTGTTTACGCCATCTTTGTTTCCAGAGGAGGAGGGGCGTATTGAAGTTCAGCTGAAACACTCATGATGATGATGATGATGGGAGATTCATCCACCTGCCGCCTCATCCCCCAGACTACTTCTTTCTTTCTTGTAACGAAGGCTTCGAGAATGTAAACTTTGGAGAAAAAGCGGAGGAGAAAAAAAAAAAACCGAAACCAACGAAACTTTCTTTTTTTTCCCCCATTTTTTTTTACCGGGCCGCAGGAAATTGCGAGATAATCTCCACGTCGTGAGATCATGTTGAGACCCTCGGACACGGGGGGGGGGGGGGGGGGGGGGGGGGGATACAAAAAAAAAAAAAAACGACTGAAAAACAAACACACATCGGCAGCGTATTTTCTATCTTGTGAATGACACCGTCGTCGTTGACGTCATGGTTATGATACCCATGTGGCAGTTTTTAAAACTATCCGTTCATTTGTTGTGCTTAATCATATGGGATATGCCTTGAGAAATCCTCCGCTCTCCTATTTCCTATGCTGTGCTCTTCTCGATCATGCGCCCTCCCCCCCCCCTCCCCTCCCCTCCCATCCCATCCCATCCCAACCAGGCAGGGCAGTCACCGGCCCCTGTTGTCGTGGAAACGTGGGGGACCCTGCAAGACACGTGTGTGTCGCCCGCCTGGTCCCCACGTTGCCCCCCCCCCCCTCCGCCCGCTTAGTTTTGTTTGACACAAAAGGGTCATGACATCACATGCGTGAGGCAAGACAAGCCAATATGTGCGCGCGCCCACGCACACACACGCGCGCCGCCGCCACCGCATGCCGGCATGTATTTTTTAAGATGAGTTTGAGGTATCCGTTGCACCCCGAAGCGGGGGATCGCGTTGCACCGCGGGGGGTCCTGTGACAACGCTGGAGAAAGTGCACATTGTGTTGTCTCTTGACGCGAGGGATCACAAGGTCACGCGGTGCACGTGTGCAACTGTCTCTCTCTCTCTCTCCCTCTCTCCCTCCTGGGTGATGGTGTATTTTAACCCTACATCAGGTCTTGCAGAGAGCATTCATGGGGAAGCAGGCGCTCCATAAATGTTACAGACGACGGTGTGTATGTTGTCAAAATCCTCAGCACTTTTTTTTTTTTTTTTTTTTACCATTTTTATACAATTTTAACAGAGTTGGATATCAACGGAGGGTTGCTTTTTACCAATCGGTGAATCATTTTCACATCCAAATCTATTTTTTCCTCTATCAACGCACGTGTGCAACAAACGTGTTGGCGGTCGGTGGCCTACTTGACGTGACCCCCCCCCCCAGGTGTGCAGCAGGTGCGGTCGGAGAAAAGCTGTCTGTGTCGCCGCCTGCTGGTCCGGTTGAGTTACAGTCACAGCAGAAGGTGAGCGGGGGATTTCTCCAGATGCTGTGTTTTGGGCTTACAGTCTGTCGCAAAAGTGCTTGTGTGTATGTGGGAGCACAGCAATTTCCAGGCTCATGTTGAGCCTAACAAACCATTCCAGTTAAAACACACATTTTTACAAACATCTTTGATACCAGGACACTGTTCACAGAACTAACAACGGCCCGAGCTAACGAGTAGTCGCGGTAGTACTGCTAAAGGAATTACAACCGGCTCTTTGTTTCTCAGTACTGCATACTGTATTTATGTACATGCCCCCCCCACCCCCCTTAATGACTTGGGAATCCCGAGTCTTTCCTCGTTGAAGTCGCGATGAGCCCAGAGAGATGAGAGATGCGTGTTGAGACTCAAGTTGGATCAAGATCCGAGTAACGGGGACGTTTCTCCCCGACGTGGACCGACTCCCGTGAGGCTCTGTGCAATGAGACAGACAAAAAAAAAGTGCAATTACTCTTTTGTTGTGGTTCTATTCTATAGTCATTTACTGGTGTTTTCGAGCTCAGAGACTTTGGGTATATAATTATTGCTTAACTTTGTGTAGTATTTATTTTACAAAATAAAAACATCCTGTAAAATCGTAATTTTATGCAATTTTCACACGTCCTCCCAGGCATTAGTCATGTTCAATATTTGCACTTTCCTTTTCTCTTTCGTTTTTTTGTCATGAAGGTGTTGGCTTCTCCTGGTAATTGTGATTATGTCACCTTTTTGGGTTAATAGCCCTTGAAGCAGATTAAGTTTGTGTGCATCATGTTTAATTATGTCATACTTAAATACATGTGTGATTTTCTTGACTTTAACTTTTTTTTTTTAAAACTGTAGATTTAGTTTTGGTTTTAGGTATGTTTTTTGTAATCATAGGAGCTGGCTCCTTTAAAGGTTTATGTGTTTTTTTGTAATGACGCAGATAGCCTGAAATATTTATAACATTAAGACACTCATGAAGCCAACAACCACAAATATTACCCTGCTAGGCAACAGCTCTGACCTTCTATTTCTTTTTGTTCTTGTTTTATCAAACCTTGATTCATTTGTTTTTCTTCTAAAGGACAGAGAGCCAGGGCCTCAATTCACCAAGATAGTACTTCAGAGGTCTAAAAAGAAATATTTGATTCGCCTACAACGTATAACTTCATTTAGGTTTTTTTTTTGTGTCTGGGAGAGTGTGACTTGCATAAAACTACTATTTCTTTTTACTACTGACCGAACTGGCGCATACACGACTGTTCCCCTGTCTTATATCATTCCACACGTTTGTCTGTGAATTTTACTTTGGCATAGTAACTGTAAAAAAAAAAAAAAAAAAAAAGGATTTGGTAAAAGTACTTTTACGTTTTTAAATGAAATATTGATGTGTTTCAATATAATTTCCCATGTTTGAACAGAAGTATGTAGAATTAAAAAACAATCTAATAAAAATGCAGAAACTCTTAAAGTGTTGTTGTAACTGCCGAATATTTTTCAGGGTTTGAAAAGTGCAAAGTTAGTGTGTTTAGTGACTGTATGGGCTGTCCAGATAGCAGTGTGATAAAAACATATGTTTAATTGGGGCAGGAGGACAGCTGTTCTATTGTTGTTTGTTCCTGAAGATGCAAATAGATGTAAAATTAGAACGGCTGGGGAGCTGGAGAGACTTTGAATGTTTTCCTATACTGTAGGTGCCTCTAGATGACGTCGACATGCAAATACAGTACATTTATAGCCTTATTTATAGCCTTATTAAAGGACTTGTAAGTGTAAGGTTCAAAAGAATTTTCAAACCTTATATTTATATTACATTTTTTTAGGTGTATACTTTTTACTCCAATATCTTTACTTGAATTTTTTTTGGACGGTGACTGGATGAATGTTTGGACATTCATGACATTAATAACTTTCATAATAACTCCCGACAGAACCCATAACTGACGCATTGAAATCAGAGGCATTTTAGCAGTACAATTGTTTATTAAGAAAGATTCAATATTACAGACAAAAAGTACTGCAATAGCACATTTGGCAACAAAAAGTTCTCGAATACGAACAAACGAAGGGCCCTCAATATTCATAAAATGAAAAGTAAACACGGTCTTCAATCCTTAGAAGACCATTCTGGCACCCGGTCCCTCACACAGCAACACTGTTGGGGATCCTATCTGGCGACATGTAGTAGTATGGCAGCCTCTTCCCCTCGTTCCTCTCCTTGATGCCGGCGCTGATCTTCGCCAAGTTCTTCCTGAACTTCGCCATGGCCTCCTTCACCGGCTGCTCGATGAAGTGCTCGTCCGGGTACATGCCCAGGAACAGCTGAGGAGTGGAGAGGCGAACCGTGAATGAACCAGGAAGCTCTGGTGTTAGTGATAGTGTGTATAGCCGTGATTAGAGAGATACTGTGAAATAACACCTTGGATTGTACATCTCCTAAAGGTTCATTTTAAAGGACCCCTAGTCTACCACCAGGTGTGATGTTGATCGGCCATTACAAAGCCATTTCAAAATCCACCCTCTAGGTGACATCACACCTGGGAGCGTCCACCCAGATGTATGATGGATAGATCCACCTGTACCCAGCCAGTGGACTACCAACTGGCTGGATCTTGCATATGGTGTCTGTCTAATGGCTCATCAACATCACACACGGGTGGTAAAACAGGGTCAACGTGTCTTAGCCTCTATTTCTCCTATTTAGGCCTTCCCTGGATCTGTAAAAGTGGAGCGCCGTGACACACCGTCCAGCAAAGCGCTCTATGAAACGCTTTGACACGAGGGACCGAGCTCTTCCTATACTAGTATATGTACACCCCCCCGCCCACACACACACACACACACTTTTCTGTACCTCGTTCTCCTGGAACTGACTGAGGGCCCACACGGCCCCCAGGTGCCAGCAGGAGCGGCCGCGGTCGGGGAGGCTCTCTACGATCAGCTTGATGTCCACCACGCCCTTCTGCTTAGGCGGCGGCTGGCGCATGGTGGACGGCGAGTTGGGGACCCAGGAGCACCAGTCGTACTGCAACAACAACATGAACGAATGAATGCATTTCTTTATTTGAATAGGGACAATGTACACAACATTAACCATATATATATAAATATATATATGATATATATATGTGTGTGTGTGATTGGCCGAGGCCCCTGATTGGCCGAGGCCCCTGATTGGCCTCGGCCAATCAGGGGCCTCTTAAAAAAGTATATATTTAAAAAAAAGATGATAAACGTCCATATTCGCGGTGTCATTACTGCCCCCCCCCGCCCCCCGTCAGCAATCGCGCACCTCTCCCCCTCCGGTCAGCAATCGCGCACCCCCCCCCCCCCTCAACAATCGCGCAGACTTATATTTAGTCATTATTTAGGTAGCACACGCATATTATGAATGCCTTCGACAGAATTCAAATGAGCCATTTTAATCTAGATTAATCTAGATTAATTCCAAGATTACAGTTAGATTAATCTAGATTAAAGAAATTAATCTATGCCCACCACTTTAGCAAATTGCTAAAGCCTACAAGTGTGAAGCACCTTGTAGGTACAAATCAGAAAGAAATCTCACAAATCAGACTTATGATTCATATCTAAAGTCTGATGACAGACGAGCCCAGATATATGGGCGAATGTGGCGTTTCACTTTCTTTTTCTTCATATTTGTTTTGACCAATCGTATTGCTGGAGGCGGGGATCTGTAAGACAAAATGTGCGTTTGTGTGTGTGTGTGTGTGTGTGTGTGTGTGTCTGTCTGTCTGTGTGCGTACTGAATGACGTACCTGTCCGAAGTTGACGGCCGCGTGCTGGGAGGAGGCTGTGAAGATGACCACGGTCAGATACTCGGTCAGCTCCTCCAGGGTCTTCACGGACTTGGGAAATTCTGAAACAAAGATGGAAGGCGAAAAGACTAAAAAACTACAGTTGGGTAGTCTGGAGATGGAGAAAGCGGATTGACAACCGTCGTTTTGCAAAGCGCCCTTGCAAAACAAGATGACCTTGCAAAACACACACACACACACACACACACACTGGTGATGGTGGTGAAATGGAGGCAGGCTCCGAGTGAAAACTTAAACGTATTCATCGCACTCTTGTTGCTTAGCACTCGCAGCAGAGTTTTAATTTTCACCCCAGATTATCCAGGCATTATGCAGTCTTCGGTAATACATACCACAGTAGTCAAAGCCCTGCATGCCGAAGCTACACACATCTTTGACAAAGGCCTGGATCTCTTCGTCTCCCTGTACAACCTCGTCGCTGGCATAGTAAATGTTCACCACGTCTGACACAAAACTGCAAAACAGGACAGAATTTAATAGAAACAGCGGAAAATCTCAAGATGCTCTCAGCGTGGAAGCTCTCTCTCTCTCTCTCTCTGTCTCTCTCTCTCTCTCTCTCTCTCTCTCTCTCTCTCTCTCTCTCTCTCTCTCTCTCTCTCTCTCTCTCTCTCTCTCTGTCTCTCTCTCTCTCTCTCTCTCTCTCTCTCTCTCTACCCCACTTTGAGAACAACTTTAAAGCTTCCGCCAAAATGGCAAACGATATCTCGTGAATAAAATCCTAAAAGTTTGTTTCCGGACCTCTTGGTGGCGTCCCACACTTTGAGGCCATCGTCTCTGAAGAAGTAGGTGGGCAGCTCCTCCACGTTGTCCATGCCGCGGTCCTTGATGTTGTCGGGGAAGCACAGGGACTTGTAGGTCATGGTCTTCATGGCTTTCTGGATCAGTTGGACGTGTCCGCCGCCACCGGTGCCGTTGGCCTAGGAGGATAGAGGAACACAGCAGGGGAACATAATATAAGCACACACACACACACACGCCATTTGTGCCATTCGGCGGATGCTTTTATCGAAAAAGAGTTACACTACTGTGAGTGCCATGTGTCTTAAGACAAGACTTCATCATTCTTATGATGATAGGCCCGGTGGAAATGTAACCAGAAACCCAGTTGCGGTATTAATGTCATGCTCTACAAATTGAGCTACACAGGATTACATGCAAACTGTACACAAAAACAGGTTTTCTCTACAGTTTACAGTAGAAAGACCCGCGTTTCTGCAGTGAACCTTATTGAAACAGTTATAAAGATCACCAGATGACCCGCTATTCTTCTGTTCTGACAGCGTTGATCTGAACAGAATTTAAATTAACCTCACTGATTAATTCCCACGACACTAGTGGCAAATTGCTTGATTCACACCCTTTACAGTTGTCCATGTGGTTAAGGGTGTCACACGTTAAACAAGGTGGCTGATTAAATGTGGCTGACACTTTTCCTTGCCAATGGCGGTACATCTCAATGCCATGTGACTCATCTCTTTCCTCGCTTTCCAACAACCCAGTTCTAACTACTGAAATTACTGTAATTGCGTTTTCTTGTAATTGTACTTTTCAGCTGTAGTCAGTTTTTAATCACTCAGGTCAGTCATTGTCACTCATCAGTATGTTAGTTTTTGAAAATTCAAGATACAGTGTTGCATCTTGAGAGATCACGTGAAAATGCTTTGTTAAAAGTAATGCCAAGTAAAGCAATTTGTACTCAAAGTTTTACTTGAGACGTTTTTTTATACCAGTACTTTTACTTCTACTTGAGTGCAATTTCATCAAAGTAACAGTACTTCTACTTTTCAGTACTCTTTCCACCTCTGACTACATGTAAATAACGAACCACTCTCTCTCATCTCGTCTCCCCGGCACTTTTTCCTTCTTTTCCTCGCGGGGATTTGGCCGGTGCTCACCTTGTCGAAGATGCCGCACTCGCAGATGAGCTGCTCCCGGGCCTTGGTGTTGATGGCGATGGTGTAGCGGACGTGCGGTATGAGCAGCTGTCGGTGAGAAGGAGCATCGATTGCAGAGCGTGAGTACGTAGACCAGCGATCTACCTGGGACCATTCATCCACCGTGGGCACATGGGACCACTCTGGACACTTCGGACACAGCAATGTTCAACGTTTACATTCTGCATTTGCGTTTTATTTCCGCTACTCGTTGTGTGTGCAGATTCTTTTATGCATATGTTTTGCAGTTCTCTGCACGGTTATCATATTTCATGATGACTATTCCTGTTCTGTACTTCTGCCGTGACACCGAACGTTTCTCATCTGGACGGAATTAATAAAAAACTCAAGTCAATTGTATTTGTATAGCCCTTAAACACAGTTACACTCTTAAATGGCTTTACAGGCCATATATTTATGACATCCCCTTAACCCTAAAAGGAAGAAACCTTGAGAAGGAACGCAGGGCTCCCTCCTTCCAGGGATGGTTAGGAGTATAATGGATGCCATCATTGACATACATAGGCCTATAACATAAAAAAAAGCTAAAAAAAACACCTTCCCAAGAAAAGCTCAAGGAAACATCTTATCTTAATCGTTCGGTCGATGCATCCATCCATCCGTCCATCACAGTGATCCGCGACGACGGCGAAGACCTTACCTTGTAGACGGGGTGGACGGCGGGCAGCTGTCTGAACATGCCGATCCCGAACACCTCGGTCATCAGGTGGGTCCTGAGGAGGTGCGTGACGGTCTGATGCACGTGGAAGTCGGACGAGCGCACCCAGATCTTGGCGATCAGCCAGTCCTCCTCACTGTCGCTGGGCAGGAAGATGGGGGCGTCGTCGCCGGGAACCTGACCCAGCTGGGGATTAAAAAAAAGAAAAGGAGTAATACGATGGAGCTAGGAGAGGATATCACTATTTTACTATTTAGTCTTTTTACCTAAATCGTTGTGTGTGTTTTTTGTAAGTTATGTGTGTCTTTTGTAATTTGTGTGAATTGCTGCTGCAACACTTAATTTCCCTTTGGGGATAAATAAATTACCTACCTATCTATCTACTTATCTATCTATTTAGCAGATGCTTTTATCCAAAGCAACTTATTGTGAGTTTATTTAGATGCGTATTCACATTCAGGAGCATGTAGGGATATGGGCATCTTGCTCAGGGATACCAGTGCAAGTAGACTACAGACATTGGGGTTTGAATCCAGAACCTTTCATCTACTGTAGGTCTAGCTTGGGCGCCAAAAGCTACTGGGTTCGATCCCCAATGGAAACAGTCTACCTGTAGACATCCCTGAGCAATATGCCCTAACCTCTGCTTATTGACATAAAAACAAAGTAACATTTACTGAAAGTTGGCTTCGGATAAAAGCATCTGCTTTATTAATACATAGTCAAATGTATTATTTCTGAATAGCAGACTGCTTCTATGGATAACAGACCGTTGCTATGGACGCTCTTTGTTGTTCCATTTTGTGTCAAATGATTGACTTCTTTAGTGAGTAGGCGTGTAATAAGCAGGATAATGTACAGCGAGCCAGTCATTGTTGCGAAATAACCTGTACATTATCCCTTTACATGTGGTGTTTGAGTTCTTCTCTGGCCCGTCCGCACGGTACCTGTATGGCCAGCGGTAGGATCTTGTTCCTCAGGTTCCTGTACAGCAGGCAGATGGGAGCTGCCAGGTACTGCAGCGTACATGGGTCCGTGCAGTTGGCGGTGATGCCGTCCATCACCACGTAGTCCGCTATGTAGATGTTCCCTGCCTGCGGAGGAGAACGACCGCCGTTTACATGACATAAAATCATTCCTCCGCACGTCCGCACCTTGGTGGTTGGAATGCAGACAGCTGTCGTCGTGTTTTATGAGGTTGAAAGGCCCCCATGAAATGAAAAATACATTTTCCCCAGTGTGAATCCTGTGTCCCTGTGTTAATGTGTCTCTCCTTATATGCCAAATATATGTCAAATGACATATGGTCATGAGTATTTTCACATCAAAATGTCTTGTCTTTTCTCTTCCAAATGCAAATTATGAGTCATCCCTGCACTCCAGGGCCTTTATTTTACTACGTTTTCAATGAGAGTGAAGCATTTTGCCTGCTGCTTTTGCGTTGCTGAGTGCCCCGTGTATTTGCAGCAGCACCCTGAACACCTCGAGTTGAAAAAACCTCAACTCAGAGCAGAAAAGCGCCCTACATCGTTTGCAGTTTCATCCCATTGTCCAATCGGACGCATTGAGAGGCGGGCCTGTGGTCTGTGGTGCTGACGACAACAAGTGGAGAGACCATGATGGACGATAAACTTTACTAACCGTAGTTGGTTATAGTTTAAAAAAAAACACTAATAGACATACTCATACACATGCTATGCTTTGCACCTTGCAGGAGATTTGGTGTAGAAAATAAAAGAAGAGAAAAGAAAGAACTCGCTAAGACGGGGGCAACGATCCTTTGTGACCAGGGAGGAGCGGTTAAAGTGCATGGGGGGGATGGGGTGACCTGTTTTAGACATGTGTGGTACAAATGAAAAGCTTGGTTCAAACTTGCTCATTCGAACGGTCGCCATAAGTTTACTTGCAATTACCTCCACTTCTTCTTCCAGGGTCAGGCCTCTCTCCAGGGAGATGGCCACCATCTCATGGGTGACCGGGAACTTGTCTGGGAGTTTGGTGCACTTTTGGACTACCACTGGGTTGCACCCGTTCAGGAACTGGTAGCCAAACATGAAATCCTCCTTCCAGTGTTGCATCACATACTCTGAAACATGGAATATAGTTATTTCACTTCATTGTTTTGTGATTTTCCGAATGGATACATGAGTTTGAAGAGTCAACTCAGTTTCATTTGTATAGCCCTTAATCATAGCTACAGGCCCCTTCACAGGCCCCACATACCACACATCCTAGCCGTGTTCACACCAAATGTGAAGCGTATATTTGCCTTGTGTTGCTCATGCGAGCTTGAGCTTGATTACTTGCGTCTTGTAAAAACAATTTTCCACTCAAGATGACATTTTTCAACTCGCAGGAACATGAATTTTGCATCCCCCGAGGGAATAAAACCTGAAGAAGAACACAGAAAGAGGGATCCCTCCTTCCAGGGCTTGGTTAGGAGTGCAATAGCAGCACTAGTTGGACATTGATGCGGGAAACCAACCTGAGATGGTGTTCTTGATCCTCACAAAGATCTTCTCAAAATCACTCAAGTCCCTCCAGGAGGACTGGAACATGTGCATGAACTGGTTCACACACAGGTTCTCTATGCTGGAGAGACGGGGCAGAGAGCATTAGCATTGATCGGCAAACAACATCACTCGTCATCATCGTTACTGCCTCATCTTTCCCCACTTGGGGTTGCCTGAAATGGACACTGGGTCATCGTAGGAGCTTGCTGACTTATAAGCTATAGATATTTGACAGTTGAATTTCGACTCAAACATTTTGAAGGGCAAAGGTCCCTTATATGTGAAACAGAAAAATTCATAGCCACAAGCAGACGACTACTAACTACTTCTGTAGTGTGTTCATTGAGGAAGGAGGCTGCCGACACAGGATCGCTTTACTTGTTTAGTAAAGCTTTATTTGTTTAGCTTTAGTTATATTTATCTATGAAGCAAAAGGAGGGGTATGTATAGTTCACGCGTGGAGCGACCCCCTTAGCTGGATATCTTAACAGATACGCTGCCTGGGGGTTTCTGCCCTCCCCCCGGATCTGTAGTTTGCTAGTATCTGGGCAGGCGTGGCCTCTACGATGCATAATATGCTCTGATTGGCTAGTGTTGAGCGCCCGCCCCCAGTGTATTATGTGTGCCGCCATCTAGCGTTCAGGTGCAGTTAATACAACTTGTATATTTATTTCTATTCCTTTGTGGCTATGTGAGGATATTACAGTCTGTTGATACATATGTGCAGTTATCCATTCGTCACACTTCACAGGGAATTTACAGTTACGGGTTGCATGGTTACATTACACCAGATATAGGATACGCTTATGTAGGTATCAGAACTGGGTTTCGTTCCGGGTGGAAACCGGGTTACGTAACCAGGCTTCCATGTTTACATGGCCGTTAAGAAAAAAAAAAGGATTCCTAACCCAGCTTTATACACAGCTTTAGTGCATGTAGTTTCCGTGATTTATATTACGGACAGATGTTGACGGAGTCAAGGCGATGCATGGGGAAGAAGCTGGAGGGCAACTTCAAAATGGCTGAAAGCTCATAAGCGTCATTTGTACAGTTGCTAGAATCCTGAATGTAATACTGGATAAAAACAACTGCACAACAAGCCCAGCCTCACCAGCCCCAAACAATTCCCCAAAAGTGAGGATCAGATAGTGTGCAAAAGTATGTACTGTATAACATACCAAACATGGCTGTGGCCTACATGTTAGATAGATTAGAGCAAGTCAGAGCAGGTTGCAGCACCTTCCTTATTTGCATTTGTAAATGCAAAAAATACTATAGCGGAACAACAACACATTGTTCCTCTACCTCGCTACCGCTGTCAAGGAAAAACTTTGAATGGAGTGAGTGAGGAATGTGGATACAACCTTTCATACCCTTTGTGATAAAAGGTTGTGCCAGCCCCCATGGATGTATTCATGGTTTTCCATGTGCAAGCAAGGTGTTGAAGTGAACACCTACGCTTTACTGTAGTTCAGTGCAAAGTCCATTCCCTTCTCGCTGTCAAATTGGATGTCCCTGGGCAAATCCTTGTGTTTAGCAGCATCTATGCTCATTGGAAAGCCCGGTTGCCACTCTTGCCATCTGAAATGTACATTGAGGATCAAATCATCAAATCAATCTACTCAGTCCTACCAGTCAACTGGACGAATCGTAAAGTAAAGCGAACTTGATCTTACTTGTACATCTTGCGTCTGGTGTCCAGTTCTTTCTGTCTGTGCTGCTTGGTGATCATGATCGTGTCGTCCTTTGACAAACGTGCTGAAAGCGCCGAGCGGACACAGGTTTAAGAAACTGAATCACGCAATGCACTGAAATAACTCAATTTATTTTTGGTATATAATTAAAAGTATACTTAAAAGTATATGGTCAAAGGTGACCATGTATTCATTTATTCAAGACCTGACCCAATGAAGGCCGCACTACTTTACATATTTTGTCATCTTTTTCTGATTCCTATTGCTACTATGCGCTTTTTCAACATTTTTCCCACGCTACTAGACCATTCCAGATTGTATGCTTTGATTTGATTGTTCTCAGATAGATAAAGAGATAAATGCGTCCGTGAAAAAAAAGACAAAATGTACATTTCAAATTTCAAAATGTCACTTTTGACCAGGTGGGTTGACCTCTCACGGGTCACCAGGTGACTGCGTACCTCGTCCATCTCTGAGCACCACTTCCTTGTCGTCCACCAGCCAGCGGAAGCAGGGGAACTCCAGATAGTGGCCCCCGGGGGTCTTGACTGTGATGTACCTGCAGTACCAGTCGTCCTGCACCCAGTACTTCTTTTTTTCAACCTTCACCAACACGATTTCGCCCAGGTCGATGCCCTCGGTCACATTGTATGAATCCACCTGTTGTAGTAGTAGTCAATAATTCACCAGTCATTTAGTTCCCCATTCTAGAAAGAGGAAGTTAGTTATGTGGTTTTTTTCACCACATCTCACTAATATTACCTGTATATGTACCAATATTACTAAAAGACACAATATGTTCCAGCCAATATGCCGGATCAACGTGTTTGTTCACTTTTCACACCTGAATGCACGACCTCTTGTACTGCTTCTCGCATGACATGCACCGTCAGGATTGCGATGATCCTGTCGGTGCATGTAACGGACTCCCGGCGCGCACACTCACCGCTCCCCGCTCGAAGTCGTTGTACATGGGCTTGTCCAGGAGGGTCCTCTCGCCGCAGCGCTCCGTGCCCACCAGCGTGATGTAGATGTAGTCATCCGTCCCTGCAAACCACTGGCCGCCGGTGGCCACAGTCACCGTGTAGGAAGGCATCCCTGCAGGCCTGGGGAGGGAGGGGATGGGTGGGTGGGTGGGGGGGGCAGCGGTGGGTCAACCGTACGGTCAAGGTCAACCGCTCACCAAGTGGTCCCGGGGACAGCGCAGGAAAATGTGCACTTCTGTACTTCTATGCCACTTCTGCTCCTCGAATGTACTTTCTCAGTCTCCTCCCTCCCCCTTTTTTCATCATGTGTGTGTCTGTGTGTGTGTGTGTGTGTTTGATAAGAGAGAGAGAGAGAGAGAGAGAGAGAGAGAGAGAGAGAGAGAGAGAGAGAGAGAGAGAGAGAGAGAGAGAGAGAGAGGGAGGGAGGGAGGGAGATAGTGGAATCTGAGACTGATGCCCTGCATCGCCAGTAGTAAAAAGCTCTGTCTCTGTGGATTTGAACTAGGGCGGTGTGCCACACATTCAAATAGAATAGCATAGAATAGAGGAATAAAAGTCCCGCATCCAGATACACTGGATAATGGTGGGAAGAAAAAAACATCAATAGGTTCCTTTGTGTCCAAGGTGAAACGAATATCACTGTGTGATAATGAGGTCTGGAAGTTACATCTGCGAAACATTTCGCACATCATATTTACTAGTCAAATCGGGAGGTAACCCGAGATGCAAACACGACAGTGACACCAGATAATTCTGCTTTGATATTGAGGAACTACCAAACATTGTGTGTGCTGTTAGTCGCAAGGCTTAGTTGACACAATGCTACATTTTTTTATGTCAATGATTGACAAATGCATCTTGTCGTGGCTCGGGATGTCGCTATAGCATGAACACAGGCTTTGTCTTTGGCCCTCCCTACACAAACACTAGCCAGCGCCTTGAGCGGCGGATTTTTAACACAAGTTTGCGTGGGAGTTATGAATCTTAGTGTTAATGAAGGTTATTCATTAATATCATCTATTGGCTGCGTTGAGTAGAATAAATCTGAATGCAATCCAATCACCAGTGGTTAAATTGGACCGGGGCTAGCCGGGGCTCAGCCCCCCCGCTCAATCGCGCAATAGAAATCCTCCCATTTTTGATTTTGAGCCCCTGCCCATCAAAGGGTCTCTGCACGGCCCTGCCCCGGACCCCCTTAGGTAGAGCCCCCCCACATAACAAATCCCAATTGAACCCCTGCCAATCACCATTACAATATTAGGACCATAGGCGTAGATTACGGGGGGGACGGGGGGGACATGTCCCCACCACTATTTATAATTTGAATTTTGTCCCCACCACTTTTAAAAATGTGCAAACCAATTGCGACCGAAAAAATCCCCGCATACTCAAACCGAAACCATCAAGTCTACAAATCATGCGATAGCCCCCCCCCCCGTTGACAATCGATATAAACTTTGATAAAAAGGTTTGCAAAATGTCTCAGAATCCAACGGATCCCTTCTAACAGAATTATCCTTCATTGATCAACACATTGGTCATAAACTGTATTATATATGCCAGTTATTTCTTTGGTTTGCCGTCTCTCTGTATGGCCCCTTTTTCACCTCTCTTCAATAGCAGGGTAGAGTAACTTCCTTTTCCTCCTAATTTCAACATTGGGTCAGTTTTTATTTTTTTTGTCAAAGCACCAGCATGGTCAGTGTATATTTACTGGACTAGGTGTGACTACACTGGTGCACTGCCATAAAATAAATCAAAAGGACCCATAGTTCATTTTATGAGCTACACCTTTGTTTGAACTGCTGTGAAGAGGGCCTATTTCTAAGTGGACTCATTAGCTGAATATGAATCACCTGCATCTGGCCATGAGTTATTTAAGAGCTGTCCGACTGTCCAACTCCCTCTCTGGCTGTTTACCGACCAGAGGGCCCTCGTTTATCAAAGCGGTGTACGAAGAAATCTGTGCGTAAAACCACGCGTACGCAGTTGTGCGCCAAAACGTGCGATTTATCCATTTGTTCTTGGCTTGAAAATGCACACACACAGGGTCTGACCATGCGGACGCACAGCAAGCGGTAGAGTGAGTCGGAAAATCACCAGAAAGAAATTGCAAACATAATAAGTTAATGCTTTTAACCAACTTAAACAAATCCAATTACCCCCCCTGGAAAGTAACGTGATTTTTAATGATAGTCGACGGAGTCCTCTGCCTAAAGTAAGCCTATACAATAATTGTATCAAGATTCAAGGTAAGATAATTCAACTATGCTGCATATTACTAACTGAAGTCATGCAACGAAATGCTATAAAATTAGGGAAGCTGTAGGAGGTGCGTGCTTCAAATGGATGACCTGCCGTTGTCAGAGGAAGTGCTGGGGTCTGGTCTAGTGTTGTCAGAGGATGTGGTGAGGCCTGGTCTAGTGTTTATAGGGGTGTATTTTTGGTTTTTGGTTTTTGCTACTGGCGTGTCTCAGGGAGAGTTAGGAGATGTAGCAGGAGGTTTCCCAGCCCTCGCTATAAGCTGTTTAATGCCTGGCTGCAGTCCTTGCCGGTGTCATCACTTTACGCACACAGTACATTCAATTTGTTTCCATACACCAACATTTCCAAACATCATAAGAGTGAGTGATAGACTGACAAAACCATCCAACAATGAATTCAATTGTGTAAACACAAATGCGCTCGCCAATGACGCTGGCGATGCGCATCTCTAGAGGACTCGGTCAGCCTCAGCAACACCAGGTCGGCATTCACACTCTTTTATAGCGCTTGGTTTTATATCAAAATACTTCTAACTTCTGATAGTGTGGGGGAGAGGGACCTCTGATAGGTTACTGTGTGGGGGAGAGGGACCTCTGATAGGCTACTGTGTGGGGGACAGGGACCTCTGATAGGCTACTGTGTGGGGGGGGAGGGACCTCTGATAGGCTACTGTGTGGGGGAGAGGGACCTCTGATAGGCTACTGTGTGTAGCCACTCATTACATCACTGATTCATTTTTTAGTTTATTAGTTGTTTGGAGTTTATTGGTCATTTAAGTATAAAGTAAAGTGGTCTTTTGTGAGGCTTGCATTTGTTGTGCCAACCATTAGCCAGGTTGTAACCATTTAACATCTTTAAAAGCCATTTGTAAAGCCACAAATTGAGTGCGAGAACCGTTATGAACCCAGACAAGAATATCCCACTTTAACACAATTGATCGTAATAAATGCATACGCCTTATCAATAAAATACAACTCAGAATGTATTGGAAGGCATTTTATTGATTGGTGGTTGTTACAACGCTGGGACCAGCACTACACACAACCATGACATACTTATATTTAGGCTACATGAAACCTGATTAATCCATGTATCACACAACCAGTGTTTACAATGAGCAGTCAAAGCAAAACGAACACCCACATTGGTAGGATTGTAAATAACAGAAATAACCATGACACAACATTGCAATAATTTCAAATAGGTTAAGAATCATGAATGTAAGTTAGGTGACTGAGATCCACCACCAGAATGAAATATGTAGGTAAACACTGACTTGCTGTAGAGGCGAAAGTTGGCACAAAATATGTATGTATGTATGTATGTATGTATGTATGTAATATCTTTAATGTATCCAATCGGACTTGACTCATCTGTGGCAAATGTGATTACATTAAGACTCGGTGGGATAATCCATTTATGCCTCTTGTTAAATCAATTGGTTGATCAGTAAGGTTAGTCTGTTTTAACCAGTAGACTCTTGTAAACCTGCTCCTTTAAACAATTGATGCCGTTTAATTACCTAATTTGATCTCCTTTAAAACCTTGAAAATCACTACAATCAGAGGAACTATACTGAAAACAAATTGCTAACCTTAAAACAATAAATAATCACAAAAACATTGTGCTACAACCAAAAAAATATAAGTCCTGAGTCTTCAAATGTTTGTTTTTTATTATTATTTTAACATCACACTGCTATCGTGTGAGTTTTTATGCAAAGGCTGATGAAGAAAGTAATTGAAATTGCATTTTGCATGCACACACATTTGAATGTCTGTACCACCCATTATAATGGGCTTACATACATTTCCAAAAACATTAACATTTTAAATGAAATTAAAACTACAGAAAACACTTAAGACATAATTCTTAGTATGCCTCTCCATGGAATAATTTGATTAACCAATTTTCAGTAATGGATTATGGGGAGTGATCAGTCATGATTGATCAGGACATATAAAGTAAGTAAAATATCCCTTATGGACTAAATTATATTAAGGTCAATATTTCATCTAAAACTAGTGCTAGTAGCCTGCTGATGAGGTTTACAGATACACTGAAAACACGGACAATGTGTACATTTGTATGGCAAAAAATAAGTACATTTGCCTATTAGTACTGAATTCTTTTTAACTGACACCTTACTGTTTTAATAGTTTGGTATCAAGGGTAAATCGGAGTCATATCCCACTATCAGGCCATGCTCTTTGCTTTTTGTTAACCGACGTGAAATAAGTATTACATTTGTTCAATAGTGTTCTGATAGTGAACACCATTTATATTAAACACTGCCACTCAGTGGCTACAGTCTGCAAAGTCGATAAATTAAAAGAAAAAGGATGGGGAAACTGTGTGGAAGTGCAAATCTATCATTTTTTCCCAATCCTTTCCACAAAAATATTGTAATCCAACACAAATTATAGCATATCAACATAATCCCACCACAAACTGCATCATCAAATCATAAACGTCCCTGATGATTTAAAAAAAAAAAATACAAAGAAAATAATATATATATATATATATATATATATATATATATATATATATATATATATATATATATATATATATAACAAAGTCCATACACACCATGTTTAATCTTTATCAGCAGCAGAACTACCATCTTTGCTTAGTTTAAATGTATAATGCATAACATTAGCACAGCCCTTTCTACGATCGCTCATAAATGTCAGTCCAAAACTTCAGCCGATAATGAAATCCTGTGTTTGGTTCCCCTGGACTGCCCCATTGAATGTTTCACAATTAAATTAAAAGATAGATTAAACTGAGACCAGGTAGCGCCCACCTAGAGTGCCTCAAAGTTGTTTCTACATGTCATTTTTGCATGCAAACAAACTGTTACACACGATGACGTATAAAGCGACAAACCGGTTAGACTGCAACAACAGTAAGCATGGAGAAGATTCAAGTCGTGCTGCTGTTGATCGTGAGTTACTTCGCTAGATTTCGGCCTTTAGCATTAATAATCAATAAGGCCTGGACTTTGTCGTGGGTCCATCTGTCGTATTCTTTATTCTCAATCATGTTGATGATGCTAATCGACCAATCAGAACTGCAAGTCCCACCCCCAAAGTTCCTGTACTTCCCTAATGTTCGGAGGAAAAAAAGAGAAAAAACTAATAAATATCCATTAGGCTTTTTCCCAGAGCGGGAACACTAGTTGAGGTGTAGGACCTGCTTCATGAACTCGTAGGTGGTGAAGGCCACAGCCTGGGAAGGCACACAGCGTATGTAGTTGAGAGACAGGCCTCGGTACAGTCCCTTCTTTACCCCATACTCATTGTAGACATACTGCAGGGTCTTTCTCAGTTTGCTGTTCGGGAGACGGGGGGGGGGGGGGGGGGGGGAGGAGAGAAAATATATTTGGAAATAAGACAGGCTCTTTCACATTTAATGTGAAATGACACAAATGATCAAATGTGATCTGGTAAAGACAGACTTTCGGACATCTTGAGCAATCGATCGATGCAAATAAATCAACCAATTTACTTTTGAAGTAAATTGGTTAGTGCAATCGCATTGGCCACTGAAGAGTGCATTAGAGGCAGTTCTGACTGTCCAATATTTATTGTGCCAATTCTCACATTTCTACAAAAAAATGTCATTTTAGTTGACGTTCAAATATAGTGACTTTTTGAAACACAGTGGGCATAAATAAACAAATTTCTCCTTTAAGCCAGGTGACAGGGTGGCTGTATCTTGCAGAATCATGCAAAGATGCATACTCCTTCAATTACTTTGAATCCTCTCCAATATCACCAATCAAGTCAGCTCCTGTGCCCATCTGGGACTGAATTCCTAAACTCCTTTCTCTCAATTTCAATTAAACAGTTCACGTCAATTTTCCCACTGCATATTAAAAGTGGAGAGGATGAAGCTGTTCTACTTACAGACACTTCTCGGAGTCAGGAAGCACGGCCCCCAGCTGCATTCTCCTCCTCGCCACATCCAAGGGATAGCTGGTCACAACACACAAGAACAGAGACTCAAATAAGAGAGCTCGAATGACAAATACTATAAATACCAAGTTTTCATGTATATACTACATATATATAAATCGACACATCACAGTAATACGTTAATCTACTGTTCAGGGGGCAGAATAGTGTTGCGGCTCCCAGCCGAAAGGTGCTGTGTTCAATCCCCAGTTGTTAGGCATCCTCGAGCAAGACGCCTAACCCCCATCTGCTGCTTAGTGACATGGATCTGAACTCACTGCAAGACAGTAGTTTTGGATAAAAGTATCTGCTAAATGACCATCAACTCACCATTACTGTGTCCGGACAACCGACCCGAAACAGAAGTCGTTCACTGTTCCACAATTCGTTCCACAGTCGCTGACCTACAACAAATGTGCTGCCTCACTTACGATATGGTCTGAGCGATGGCTCCGGCCATGCCTCCACACAGCAGGTTGACGTGGGTTTTGAGGACCAGCACATCGGGGTTGTCCGAGGACCGTCGGCCCAGAAGCTCAGGGAAGTGTTTCAGGCCAAGGCTCTTCAAGGTGTCGAAGGTGAAGAACGAGAAACCTAGAGAGAGTATTGCGGGGGGGGGAGGGGAGTTCATTTAAAGTTGTCCCTTTTGAGTAACCATGGTCTAACTCCTGATTGTTAACCAACTTACATGGTGGGTGGTTATAAACTACCACAACCTACATGGTGTAACTATATGGCTACAACCTACAAGGGATTAGTGTACTGCTATCACACCAACTCTTTGTTCTGGTCGTAAGTAATGTAGCATTAAAAACCCTACCATAACCGCTAAAGGGATAATTATCCTGCTAATAGCAAGCTTCAAGGGATTGTTACACTATTACAACCGACAAGGAGCTGTACTACTATTACTACTACTTTTACTGCCAACACTGAATCTATGAACCACATAGACGCTCACCTGCATAAGGAGCCATGCCAATAACAGTGGGGCCGAGTCCCCTGTAGAACCCAGGTACACCACCTTCCTAGTGAAACCAAAGGCAGACTGTGAGGTTTGACAAAAAGCTGTGTGATGAATACAGGCAAGTAGAGCTGGTGGATTAATTGCATTTACGATCTGGGCTTCCTAACGATCATGAATACCAGAAAATCGAAGGTTTTAATGGCTGCGGTTACCTTATGGTAGATGGTCTGGAAGGCGTTGATAATGCCGGTATAGCGTTGGTCTCCTTTCACCTGGAAGGCCAGCCTGGCACGGACCACGTCCAGGGGATAGGTGCATATCACTGCAGTTATCCCTACAAACACAGGGGGAGGAAAAACAAGCATTGTTTTTCTATTTGCACCTGGGCATCAGACAATACAGGTGTTTTTGGTGTGCCCTAATTATTATCACCCCACATTATTTTATTAAACTGACATTCATATTCTACTTATCTTTTCAATTGTCATTAATCCACATCGTAACTTAAAAAGACAACACCGGTCTGGGTGATCAAACCATTGTAGCCATCGCTACTGGCTTGACTAAAACATCCGTTACCAATATAGTATTATAATTACAATATATAGCAGCACTTCAATCTTTGTGATAAGATATTTTGTGAAATCGGCATACGATACTTCGTATGGCGATTAACTATTGTTATGTTGTCCATAAACTCCATACTTACCGATGCATATTCACTGACGAAAGTGCTATATTGCCATTGTTTATATTTGTGGCAGGCACGTGCACGCTAAATGCTCTTCGGCAGAATCTGTGCAAGGAAGGAACTTTGGCAATTTGGCAAATGGATGTTTTAGTCAAGCCAGGGGAGACGGCGACGATGATTTGATCACCCGTTATTGTCCTTTAAGGCAATTCAGTGGTTTATACTTGGCGGAGAAAAGCGTACTTAGGTCTTCATACATTGCAAATGGGTGGACGCCTTGCTGTTCAACAAGCGGCCAATGCAAAAATAAATGACACCATGACTGAAAACGCTGACTAACCTGCCATCGACCCTGCCATGAGGTGGTGGATATGGCCAGATATCCCGAGCCGTTTACTCAATAACTGCAAAACATTATCAACAAGAACAAGTAAGAACAAGGTTTAACGTAGACATCAACACTTGTCGCAAAGCACAAGACATACAAGTCATAATATAGGAGTGAAATTGTTTTCCCCAAAGTTTCTGATTTAATCTCTTTTTCTTAAATTGATCAGTACAATGAACAGAGCCATTGGTCTTTATTATTTCCAGATAACAGAAGTACCTTTTTGTAATTGTCAAAAGCCATGAACTGGATGGCTCCATAGGGAAATATCCTGACCATCATGGCCCCGTTGCCCCGGTACAAACCCAGGTAGCCCTCTTTCTTTGGTACGGCGCGGACAGTTTCAAGCACACCTGAAATAAAAAAGGACCAAAAAGAAGGACAGCATTGCATGAATGAGAGAAGAAAGAACAGCATACAGCTGCATGATGTTTGTCAAACGTATGTACTAACAGCTTACCTAAGTGTTTGTAGTGGGGATTCTGGGCCTGAAGAAGAATCTTCACTCTGTCCAGAGGAGCGACGGTAGACTTGGCACAACATCCTGCTACACCTAGCGACACAGGGGACGAAACATGATGGCAGCACGACCTTGTTCATTCTTGCCCCCATGTTTCCTGTTCAGGACACAGGGAGGAGCCAATACCCCCATACTAATTAAGCCTGGCAGACAGTGCACTTAGTAAATGGCTATTATGAAACTAATCCACCACAGGCCAGAAGACGGATTGACACACACACACACACACACACACACACACACACACACAGTTTATTAAATCACTGCTTTTAGCAGGCCTGGTCTACCATGACATCCCTTTGCAATTCCGTCGATCATGTCGGAAATTAAAGCCCACCTGCCCACGCCAGTTTGTTTTAGACAGCTAGGCATACCAGACGTCACCATCGCCTCAACAAATCATTTTAACTCATTGACCACTCGTGACAAAAGTGCTATATATATATATACACACATTCACAAATGACATGTTGAATCTTACCTCCAGCTACAAAGGAGCGCACCCAGTAATAGTCTCTCTGGACAGGGTGGTTTATGGAGACAGGTGTGGAGACTGCAGCCTCCGACGCCATTATTTACACCCAGTAAAGCAGACACATCAATGTCTGCTCAGAAAGGCAACAAAACGAAACAAGTCACAAACAGCCCACCAGCAATGTCGTTGAACGCACCTGTAACAACCCTGTTACACACGCATGTGCAAGTTGTACTCTCACCGCACAACGTCGACCTAAGGAAGTACTGCAGTATTGGTCTATAAACTCAGCTTGAAGGGACAAAGGTCGCTTTGAAACGTGTGTGTCTGTGTCAGAGGAGTCTCAATGTCCATCCATCCATCCTCGTCTGACGTCATACATTTCATTCAAACCACAGTGTATAGTGAAGCACTGTGTGCCCCACTATACACTGATTTACTTGGCTGCAGTAAACACAGTAAGAGTCCTGTGCCAGGACAACAACGTGACGTTATTATCTGTGTTGTATTTCTAAATCTACCTTAGAGATGCCTTTACGGTTGTATACTTACACACAACTCCAGTGACAAATCCGCCTGAATGGGTGCAACTCAACCGCCTCTGTCGTAAATTGAATACACACAGCAGTATAAATAACAACCCTGTTACACTGTAACGCCACCAACGGCACCGGGGAAAGACATGAGATTCAAAATTCGCCTGTCACTGTTTAAGTCATTCTTTATCTACATTTAAAACGGGATGACATTACTAGTTGGGTTGTGTTTTTAAGTAAGCAGTACTCGCTAGTTTGATGCATACACCGACAAACCGTGTCCTTCGCTCGCCTTCCTTGAGTGTCGCGCTAAGATGACGTCTGCTGCAGAGTGACGTAGGCGGACGCCAGGCGAGTCCCAGCAGGTACGGCGGGATGTGAACGCGTGATTGAGTAACATTGTTAGAAATAGTCATTTAGTGGTCCAATTACAGTCGTGAAGTGCATCTGAATGCATCTGGTTCTGAGCAAATTTCACCCTGGAAAGTGCTCTTATTTTGTCTCTAGGTGGCGGTGTTTCCTTGGATAAACAATTTAGAAACAGTAAAAAAAAAAATAGATACATAAGTTGTTGTTGTTGTTATTATAGCCTAACAAACAAGTGAAATTATTCGTCACATAATTGCTTGAAATGTGTTTGCATTCAATAGTCAATGGAGGCTTTTAAAAAGAAAACAATAATATCAAAATGAATTGAAATCCCTGCATCACACATCGTGACTTAAAAATTGATTTAAAAAAAAAAATGTAGTTATATTTATGTATTATTAGTAGAATAGTATGGATTCATTTGTTATAACTTCGTTATATGTTGTGTGCGTGCGTGCGTATGTGTGTGTTCGTGTTTCATCGTGTTATTTATTGCATCTTATATATTTTTCTAGTTTTTCTAGTTTTTTTTGTTTTTGTTTTTTATTATCTTGTATTGAATAAATGTGTCAGCGACGGGGTGCTGATCGATGGACGCAAACCCAGGTGACCTCAGCACCGCTGCCCCCGTGGACAGCAGCAGCAGCAGCAGCTCTGACAGTAAACAGCACAGGTAAACACGGCCAGTGGCAAAATGTCACCCTTCCCCATCTGTCATTCACACCACGCTCACTCAATAACAACACGTAGTCTATATAATACAACAAAAACTGAAACCAAATGAAATATTAACATAATAATAATAATTATTATTATTATTATTATTATTATTACTATTATTCACGCTATAATAACATTGCAAATGACACGTGGTCTAAATAATACAAAAAACTGAAACCAAATGAAATATTAACAAACTAATAATAATAATAATAATAATAATAATACACGTTATATTGCAATAATAACATTGCAAATGACACGTGGTCTAAATAACACAGAAACGGAAACCAAGTGAAATATCAGCAAAATACATGCATACATACAAAGAATAACAACTCTAAAACAATACATTAAAAGCATCTGTCGTTTGCACACGCGCACACACACACACACACACGCGCGCGCGCGTGTGCGCGCGCAGACCGACAGAGACGACGACCGCTTCTTGTTGCGTAACTCCAGTCCGTGTTTTCCGCGCCACTCGTCCCTCTCGGTGCGGCGGGTTGGCTGCAGACCGCGGGTTACGTCTGGCAGAGAGGGAGCGGGGCGAGAGGGAGGGAGGGAGGGAGGGAGAGAGACACAGACAGACACAGAGAGAGAGAGACAGACAGAGAGAGTGGGCTGCGCTGAATGGATTGACATAAGAGGGGATTTAACGTTTTAACGGGCGTCCCTCCCTCTACATGCTGCCGTCTCCCCCGGCGCTTCGCGGTCCGCCCGTCGTCGTCGTCTCCGTCTCCCGTTGTTCACGTGTCACCGTCAGCGACGTCGGCGGAGAGAGAGAGAGAGAGAGAGAGGGAGAGAGACTCGCCTGTCGTCGTCGTCGTCGGTGGAGGTGGGTGGGTGGGGGGGGGGCGTTGGGGGGGGGGGGGGGGGGGGGGGGTGAGGAGAACCAGGACTGGGGGGGAGAAACCGCGTCTCGCCGGAGGAGCGGCGGTATTATTAGCCCGTCCGGACCGGACAGCCACAACTGTCTTTTCCTGGTATGTAAAGTATTCGGGCTTGTTGCCCCCCCCCCCCCGCCCCCGCCCCCTCCCCCGTTTTTATTTTTATTTATTTTTGTTTTGTTTTTAAAGTAAACGCGTATTTTTAATTTTTGTTGTTATTTTTTGTTGTTGTGTTTGTTTTTTTGCAACGAGACCCGCGCGCGGACGTTGGTTGTTTGTGTGTGTGTGTGTGTGTGGGGGGGGGGGGGGGGGCTGGCGTGAGGACGACCGTTGGAAAACGGACGGCAAGCAGCGGTCAAGTGCACGAAGTAATAAACGACGCGAAAAGGGTTGTGTGTTTCTCCCCCCCCCCTCTCTCACCCCGCCCTCCCTCTCTCTCCCCCCCCTCTCTCCGTTGTAATAACTGTCCTTCCGCCAGTCAAACACGAAAACAGGATCCGACTCCCGAGTCAGGCCCACGTAGAACCGGGACTTGCCCTTTAAACTGTAAAAGCCGCGGCCGTCGACGCGTCGGCCTTCAGATTTCAGATTGTACCATTTGATGTGATTATGGCCGGCGGTTTTTTTTTTTGGTTTCGAAGGTTGTCCAACTAAGTTGGAACAGGGAAAATGTATTTTATGGTGTGTAATAGCGTTATTTACCGTTGTGTTTTTACCCCCCCCCCCCCCCTCCCCCCAAGTATAGCCTATTGAAATGTAATGCATGTTTACAATCTGTAAATACTGATTATGTATTGATTTGGGCTATGTTAATGTGTATGTATGTAGGCATTATACGCATTATATATGTGTAACACAGTATCACCAGGTCTGTGTTGCACATGCTGTATAATTCATGCATAATTACTGTGGCATAATTATTGATTCAAACTCCCTTGTACTTCGTTTTTTCTTTAGGCCGTGCACACCCATTTCGGGAATGAAACGGTAATTAGGCGCGCTGCATAATTATCCAAAGGGACGAAGAAGAAGAAGAAGAAGAAGAAGAAGAAGAAGAAGAAGAAGAAGAAGAAGAAGAAGAAGATAAGAAAACATTTGGCGCTTGGAATAAGATACACATTCAACTGGTTCCCATGCCGGCTGCCAGTCACCTTCCCTCTCCCACCTTCAACCATGCCTGCCACCTCCAAGCCCCCTAAGAGACAAACCGCCTCCCAAAGAAAAAATGGCCCCAAAGTGATCGCCGCAAAGAGGCAGACCTGCAAGCCCACGAAGCCCAGGGGGAGAGCCACCGAGAGACTCCAGAAAACACCGTCAGAACCAAAGAGATCCACCAGCCGGACTCAAGCCCCGTCTGGACGAAGCCCGCGTGGCAAAGCGGTCAGTGGGTCGGTCGGACAAGGACCAGGGAGGGCCTCTGCTAAGGTTAACCCCGCCGTAAATATAACAGGATCTGCGAGGCTTAGAAAGCAAAGCAATCCTCCTGACTACTGTGCTCAGCTAGAGGACCCCCTGGGGCGTAGGAAATCCTTACGGGGCACACGGGCGTCTGTTGGTCCTTGCCAACCGCCGAAGCCTCCTTCCAGGAGGGGGAAGAAGGCCGGGAGTCGCTTGGCGAGGGGCGCCGCGACACATCGTCGAAACACGCGGCAGGAGGCCGTGAACTCAGAGTGCGGCGACGCAACCGATACGCAGGAGCAAGAGGAGGCCCACAGCGATGATGATGATGACAATGCCAAAGAAACCAATCTTCTCTCCCTGAAAAGTGACTCCGGCGAGGCCACTGCTACTCTCACAGAACAGGTAGCGGCGGTTACAGACGCGAGCGGCGCTCTCCCCTCTGACCCGGCTCCCGGCGGCGACGCCTCACAACGAGAGCGCGCGGTGCAGGACAGATGTGACAGTGTCATTATCGAGCCGGAACAGAGGAATATCCGACACAGTGTTGAGGATGAGCCGGAGTCCGGGGTTGGGGACCCTGGGGTTGGGGACCCTGGGGATAAACAGGGGGACAGGCCACATGATCTAGGATCCAGCAACGGTGGCGAGGCAATCCTGACCGAGGTCCCTGAGCAAACTGACATAGAGGAGAAGCCGGTTGAGAACGAGGAGAAACTAGTTGAGAACGAGGAAGAACTAGTTGGGAACGAGGAGAAACTACTTGAGAACGAGGAGAAGGTGGTTGAGAACGAGGAGAAACTAGTTGAGAACGAGGAGAAGGTGGTTGAGAACGAGGAGAAACTGGTTGAGAACGAGGAGAAGCGAGATGGCGATAAGGTGACGCAAGATGACAGCGTTCCTGATCTCGAGGAGGAGAAGGGCCGCTGTGCCCATCTCAAATGTCAACCTGGCGATCCTGCTAGCGGTGGTAAGCAAGAACCCTTTTCTATTCCTCAAGAGGAGGACAACACATCTGTCCTGCGAGCGACCGGGACGGAGAAGCAGACGGTGACAGCCAGGCACGAGAGCCATGGAGACGAGAGACGAAACGAAGAGAAGCAGGCATGTTTACAAGGAGGGAAAGATGAGAAGGAGAGGATAGGATCCTCCGTGATAAAGGACAAAGTTGAGGAGTCTGTTCATCTTGTGCCTCGGGAGAACCAAGGTGAAGGGAAGCAGGACAGTGTGTCCCTTGGTGCTACTCACGCTCACCACCGTACTCCAAGCTCGCCCTCGTCTGATCTGTTTCAGTCCAGCGACGCGACAGGAAGATCAGCGACACCTTTTGAGACTTTCCCTGTGTGTAACACAGCTACCTCAGAACCCATTAAATCCCAGGTGTTGTCAGAATCACGAGACTTACTGGCCCAGGGCAGAAAAGACATCCGATCATTCAACAACAACACCCATGGTGCTAAACTACATTACCCACTATCCTCCCCTCTCAGTGTGAACAACCTTATCTCACGGACCAACACGATGTCACCCAACGCAAGTGTTACTACCCAGGTCCTGGGCTCTGTCTTTCCTCCGCCTCCGTGCCAGTGGAGTCCAGGGCAGGCCCTGAACAGGGAGACCTCACCCGGACAGGAGAGCAGACGGGCCGAGACGACCGCGGAGACGGACACCGAAGGCCACACACCTGCTCTAGCGTCATCTAAGCACCTCCAGCGCCAGCAGGAGGACTCCCCCTCACTCCCGCCGCTCCTCCCACCACTTCCTCTCAAACACACGGCGGCCCTCACCAGCGCCGGCGGCGATCCCAACCCGAGGGTGAGCCGCGGCGTCGTGGTGGCGCTGTCGCCGGAGCAGGAGTCGACACCAAAGACCTCCACGACTACCTCCCCACCGGGCAGCAGCAGTGGAGGTGGAGGAGGTGTCTACTCTTTCTCCTGCAGCTCAGAAAGCACCCGCTCCTCTCTGGATACCGAGTCGGACCCCGGCCACGGCGACCCGGGCCCCGCTCTTCTGGCCGGAGGCTCCTGGGGGTTCCCGGAGGGGGCCTGCGTGCCTTCGTGGATCGCCGCCGGCCGATCGCAGAAGAAGGATAAGACGAAGAAAAAAAGGAGCCGGTGTGGCGGTTGCGAGCCCTGTCTGCGGAAGATAAGCTGCGGTCGTTGCAGCTGCTGCCTTAACCGCAGCACAGGCCACCAGATCTGTAAGCTGCGCAAGTGTGTGGAGCTGAAGAAGAGGAGGTCCTTGTTGCTGCTGTCTCCCCTCGCTACACAGGTGAGACTCGGACCCCCTGTGGTGTGTGTGTGTTGTGTGTGTGTGTGTGTGTGTGTTTGTGTGTGTGTGTGCGTGCTACGACTCTTAGATTGAAGTAACAGCTGGCCTGGCATGGTCCTCTGAATTTTTACCACTAATTTATTCTACAATAAATTGTGGTTAGTTTTACTATTGAAATGTTTACTATAATGTAATGACATCCTAGAATATCCTCCCCATTGAGCGCATTATAATCTGCTTGGAGTTTATATCCTCCCCGCCCTTCCCTGTGTTTGTGTGTGTGTGTATGTGTATGTGTGTTTTTCAATGGGAGAAATGCAACAACTAAACCATAAAATAGTACTTTCTGGTGTGCCCTTTGACGCATGTTTACAGCAAAGAGCGGGAACTGTCTGTTCCCAGTCAATCTCCTCTTACACATAAATAAATGAAGCTTGATTGCAGAGGGGGTTTGACAGGGGATTATGTGTGTGCGTGTGTGGACCGGACAGCGCCGTTTAAGTTAGGTCATGTGTGAATGTCCGGTGCATGTGTGAGTTACTCCTCTGTCAGGAGTGAATGCTCTGTCACATGAGCCGGCAGTTGCCCAGCACGTGGTTGCAGTAGGGTGTGTGTGTGTGTGTGTGTGCGTGTGTGTGTGTGCGCGTGTGTGTGTGTGTGTGTGCGTGTGCATGTGTGTGTCTGGTTTGGTTTGGAGTCAGATCTATAGCGAGCGCAGACATGAGACAGTGTCACCTGATGAGTAGCACGTGTGTTTGTGTGTGGGTGGGTGCGCGCGCGCTCGCTCGCGCGCGTGGTTGTAACATACTCAGTTACAAGCTCTCTACATGTTTTGGGAGCCAGCTGTGCTACAGTGTTGTTGGCAGCATGCACGCTATATGTTAAGTAGACATCATTTACATGAAAGAAATCCTTTCCAGTGATCTGTTCCAGACAAACATATGGCTATAAAGGATAAGAATCAATATTCCCATACATGGAAACTGATTCAGAATGTCTTACAAATATCTTATCTACTAAATAAATCCTAAATCTTGAATCTTAAATCTCTCTTCATGCGAGACGCCAAAAGGTTGAGTCAAGCCGTGTGGATTAAGCTACTAAAACGACTAATAAGGTCTATTTGCAAAGGCACATAAACAACCCAAATGCGAAGCTCGTAAAAAAATAAAAAAAATAAAAAAGATATGTGTGAAATGTAAAAAAATAAATGTGAAATGTGGCACGCCGCCTGAAGACAGCATTTACAACACGGCCCCTTACAAGTAGGCTACTACGCTAACTTTAGCCACGCACCGCCCCGCCAAACAACCCCCTCGACGCTGACAGTGCTTGAGTTACTACGCTCTCCAGCGC
The DNA here is from genome assembly GCA_030340625.1 of Merluccius polli. Lineage (NCBI taxonomy): Eukaryota > Metazoa > Chordata > Actinopteri > Gadiformes > Merlucciidae > Merluccius > Merluccius polli. Next base: position 95,794 of record JAOPHQ010002320.1, read on the forward strand.
GGCGAGTAGTAGCCCAGAGAGTGGCACCGGCCGCTGTCGGCACATGCATAACTGCGACCATGTGTTCCCGGGCATTGTGTTGCCGTGCAGTATCGCATGCCGCGGCGGCAGTGCGCTGCCTGCGTTGTGCTGCTGCTGCAACAGCAGCGGATTAGGGCTGATTATATTATATAACACCTGCAGCATTCATGGGGACCTCTGCTCACCGCATGTCACTACTGATTATTTGATGGGCCGAGGAGGAGGAGGAGGAAGATTATACCCACACACAGCACACAGATTTACAAAACATATCATTTGGAAATCGCTCTCTCTGGGTAATGTGGGTCAGCACGCGGGGCTTGCGTGTCCTGGTTTGACGTTTTTCCCGTCTGAATGGCTCATTCTGTTGGCGGTGGGACCCGGTATTCGCCACAGTGCACGTGGTTCTTGTGGGCCGGTCAGCAGAGAGAATAGCGGGGATAAACGAAAAGACTGAATGCACAATGAAAAAAGAGAGCATCTGCGAAAAAAAAAAGAAAAAAAGAGAGAGTTGCCATTCAAGAATCAAACGCAGGTGTTGTTTTATTCACGTTGAATTAACGTCGGATCTCCAATTATTCAAAGTAATTCTTTTTTTTTTGGGGGGGTGAAAATCACTGCAGCATGTGGTGCGGTGACAGGCCAGGCTGTAGCAGTTACAAAAACAACAACTTTCCTGTCATGAGCACTAGCGTCGAGCAGACCTATGGTTGATTTCTGATAAAACAGGTAGGACAAGGCTAACTTGTATCTTGTGTTTGAGCTTCGCGTGTCGGGAGGGGAGACACGCTACGTGTGCGTACGGGAACGCCAGCGCGTGTTCATCAGTGATTAACCAGCCCGGCGGTCTTGCTAGTCAGGCTTACACACCCTCAGGACAAATAATGCAGAAGGATTGTGTCATTTTAACATCAAAGACAAGAGGATGGCGGTTGTGGGTGGGTTTGTCACATAAATGCAGTAGCCACGTCTGTGCCTTAAGGGATGGGGCAGTGAAGGCACAGACATGAGAGCGGGTTGAAAGAGAGAGGGAACGACCCCGGGCCGCAACGATTAGCCGATTAATCGAAAATTAACCGAATCTAATTTTGATAATCGATTAATCGTTGTTGATGTTAAGTCATTTATCAAGTACAGATAACAAACATTTGCTGCAAAATGTTAGTTCTTTGGTTTGTTCATAGATCATTTTTAAAGGAATAGTTGAGTTTTTCTTGGCTGCTTGTCAGATAAAGCAAGCACATTTAAGACATCACTTTGGACTCTGGTAACTTGTGATGACATTTGCTATTATTTATGACATTTTCCAAAAAATAATCATTAGATTAACCGACTGAAAATAATCGTTGGTTGCAGCCCTAGAAGGACCAAGAAGGCTCAAACCTGGCATCCCCACAAGGCGTGGTTAGCAGGGTTAGCAGGGTTAGCATGTTAGGTAGCAGGTTAGCATGGTTAGCAGGGTTGAGCCGGCGAGCTGCCCCACACATGTAGTACTGTAGTGGCACATGGCATCAATGTACAGTACAGAAGTAAGCGTACACACATGCTCATGTGTAGTTGTGCTTGGCTTGCATGGAGCTCAGTGGCCATTGCTTTCAGATGAGCCCGAACTGCACACAGCTGTTTACATTCAGTTCAGTTCAACACCATATCCTGCACAGCACCCCCCACCCCCCATTCCCCTTCTTCCACATAAAAGAGGGCTAACTTAAAGTGAAGAGCGAACGGGTTGTCCTTCAAGCAGCAGATGATCTTGTCAGCCAGCACCGGTCGTTCCCTCCAACCCGACCCTCTTCACCCCCCACCCCACCCCACCGCCACCACCCTGTCAACCACTAGGCACACGGCGCAGGCAATGGATGTCAGCGGCACTGATGGTTACCATGGCGACCTCATTGTCTGCCCGGGTGACCTTCGACCTGTCATGGGCTGTGTGTCGGGAGTATTCTCTGGGTCCTAATGAGGAGGATTAGGGCCAGATAACCTCCAGCAGACATGCAACTACTACTACTACGACACCGGGTTAAGTCTTCCCCCGCTCCGTAACCCACTTTCTGGTGATTAGGGCTGTGTCCGAAATCATTCACTCATTCACTACTCCCTACTCACTATCTAGGGGGGTGTATGTAGAGGACTATATAGAGCTCCCTACTCCCTACTCAGTATCTAGGGAGGTCTATGTAGAGGACTATATAGAGCTCACTACTGCCTACTCGCTATCTAGGGAGGTCTATGTAGAGGACTATATAGGACTCACTACTCCCTACTCAGTATCTAGGGAGGTCTATGTAGAGGACTATATAGAGCTCCCTACTCCCTACTCAGTATCTAGGGAGGTCTATGTAGAGGACTATATAGAGCTCACTACTCCCTACTCACTATCTATGGAGGTCTATGTAGAGGACTATATAGAGCTAACTACTCCCTACTCACTATCTAGGGAGGTCTATGTAGAGGACTATATAGAGCTCACTACTCCCTACTCACTATCTATGGAGGTCTATGTAGAGGACTATATAGAGCTAACTACTCCCTACTCACTATCTAGGGAGGTCTATGTAGAGGACTATATAGAGCTCACTACTCCCTACTCACTATCTAGGGAGGTCTATGTAGAGGACTATATAGTGAGCTCATCGGCAAAATGAAAAAAACACTGTCTATTACGTCATTGCTGTCTCATTATTAAAACGTGCCACATCAACGTCGGCTGGTGGACCAACCGTAATAAATCCCGGCATGCACTTTTCTGATAAATACATATATTAATAAAACACATCATAAAATAGCAGCAACATATTTGTTTCGCATTTGTACGACAGGTGCCAATGCATGATGGTACATAGTACTTGGTTGTACCCTACTACTACATAGGGTATAATGATTCCCACCGCACATTCGGACAGCACTACAAAGCGGCACACTCACTACAGAGCGGACTACAGAGTGAGCAGTGAGTGACTTTCGGTCGCAGCCGAGGGTGCAAGGCTGTGAGCCTGCGTTTGCCTACGTGCTTGTGGCACTCTGGAAGGAGCCAAGCTGCCATGGACAGGATGGTCCGATCTACACCACACCACACGACACTGCCCTGTACCCTGTCTCTCTGTTCGCTCTCACACTGCTGCAGCCCCTATAGGCCGTGGCTCTGGATTTCCACCGCTTTCATGGACATTCTTGACGGATGGTCTCATTGTTTATATCCCAAAGCTGTGTAAACTGTTACATTTTACAACACTTCATAGACAGACATGTTTGAATAGGAGAGACATTGAGGCTAAAGGCTAAAGATCTGTTTAATGTACTAACTACGACTACTACTTCAAATGTACTAACGTGTATTAAAGATACACACACTCTCACACACACACACACACACACATGTTTTAGTTGTATTCCTCCTGCAACGTGGTAGTTGCAGTTAGGCAGGATATCCTCAACAAATATGCCTGACCTCCTCATGACCCCCCGCCCCCCCCCCCACCCAACCTTTTTCAATGTGTTTGGTTTGTTGGCCGGTTTCAGTCACGCTAATGATTGACTCGCCGGTCAGCCAATAGCAAAGCCAGGCACCCCTGCATGACATTCGGTCTTAACATGTGCTCGAAGACCAAATATTTTCCTGGCGAAAAAAAAACCCCATAAAGCCTCTCACTTCATCATTCATTTGATAAATTCTCAACGCGACTGCGAGTTATTACACATGACACGAGTTAATTCAGAATGATCTCATTTTAAGCCACAAAGGGTCTTTGTTTGCAATGCTCCAGTTGCAGCTACAACTGTACACTAATCACCCAAGGCTGTTCAGCGGATATTTCAGATAATGAGGGACGACGGGACGGTTTCAGTCTGTCATTAAAATAAGTCCAAGCCACTGGCAGTAGACCTGGAGTTCGGTCTGCAGGCACCACACTGTGGCTGCCCACCGCTCCCAGAGAGAGATGGATTGGGAGCGCGGAGGCCAAATTTCACCGAGGGGAACAATAAAAACGGCCTCAGAGTTATGCCTCGCTTTTGCCTTTTTTGAATTGAAAGGGATATCAGGAGCTGTGCATCATGTGATATGAATAGAACAGGTTTGCCTACATACAGAAAGTAGGCAGTTGGCAATGAGCTCAAGTGAACGTAAACACACACAGACACACACATACATGCACACACACACACCAGAAAATACATAAACATGAACTGGTGTGTGGAGGCAGAAGGGTAGAGGGAGGGGGGGGGGGGGGGGTGCTGAGGCAGTGAGGTAGTGGTTGAGATCGTGATATGTCAGCAGGATTGGAGCCAAGTCGGTAAGAGAGCTGATAAAACGACAACCCCTCTTGCCTGTGTCTTCCTCATTATCGTCCACCGGCTCTGCAGCTCTCCACACATAAATGGCTTCCAGGATGTGGATGGATCGCCCCGCGTTTTTGTGCTTTTAGCCGGCTCTCTCCGCGCGAAGTCTAACCTTACAGGATCACCGCCGGAGGGGCTGAGCTAATCATTAGTGCCTGGAGGTTTTGGGAAGTCGCTCAGCCGAAGCCCCAGGGGACGACGGTAAATGTTGATTTTATTTGATTAGGGGTCTAAGTGACGTGGGGGAACCAGCCAACCATACATTAGTGCAGATTGATGCCTCGTGCCGCTTGGCCGCAGGTGCAGGCAAGACACTTAGACTAAGACTTGAGACTTAACGGCAGGGGACTCAGACAGACACGCAGACAGACAGACAACGCGATGCGCCTCCTGCACCTCCTCCTCCTCCTCCGATAGACAGTCTTGTTTAATATTGTAACTATACACAGGCTCTGCGATACGCATTTCTACCTCGATTTTCTACAGCAGCAACAACACAAATCTCACGCCCAGAAGCCATTATAATCTAAAGCTAATGAACCAGGCGAAGGATTGTGTCTTTTGAAGAGTTTAGCGGTACCAAAGCATCTGATGCTGTTGTCGTCTGCTCGGCTTTCGCCTGTAAGTCTGCTCCATGTTCCAACTCCTACAGAGACACTAAGTCCCTCGACGGTGCTTTGAAGTCGTGCCACTTGATTTCTCTGGGTAAAAAGAAATCCCCATTTTGCCCTCCCTGTCCTGAATTGACACCAAAAAACCCTACCCCAGAATCAGCACTTGGGCGTTAAAGCTTTTTTAGGCTTTAGAGCACTGAATGAAGGTCTACCGTATTGGAAATGAAAGGCTTGGGCATGCTGCCTCCTGATACTTATTGAGAATATCGAAAGAAAGAAAAGAAAGGAAATAGAAACCTTGTCCGGTCCATTACTTTCTGATAACGGTTAGGACATTTGTTATGAGCGCACTCTTTGCCATGCGTATTCTCTCTGCACATGTACACGTGCGGTTGTATAAATACCAATACTTTGATATTCTGCGCTTAGTATTTTCGCACTTATCTCTACCATTGTACACTAGCAATCGGTTAACTTAGCAATTGGGTGTTTGAAACTCGTTCTTGTGAAATTCCTTACTCCACTGATAGCGATTTTACTGTTGTCTAACAAATGTACTAAAGCGTCTGCTAAATGCCCTAAATGTAAAATGTAAATGTACCAACTCAGCACATTCACGACATTTGCATACATTTAAAGCAGCCCTGTTTCCTGTCTGAGAGCAGGGCATGGTGTGTGTGTGTGTGTGTGTGTGTGTGTGTGTGTGTGTGTGTGTTCATTACAGATGTCTGTCATAGATCTACAGTGAGGGCAAGCAGGTTAGAGTGCACGTAAACACGTTTTTTTGTGATATATCATGCAGCTAGGGGAGGATGTGGAAAGGAAAGTAATCCATAATTCCTTACAAGCCACTTATAGAGAATGTAATGTGAGAAGCCACAAGGGTCTTAAACAAGCCGTTTACATTGCTGCTTTTTTTCTTGTCAGCCTTCATGGCTCTGTGTACAATGTGCACACTCGTTCTCTGTGTACACTGTGTACATTGTGTTGTGTACACGGTGTGTGTGTGTGTGTGTGTGTGTGTTTGTGTACATACTCATACTGTGTATTGCTTACTGGATGGCCGAAAGGGACAGGTTCAAGTATGGCTCAAGTATGTTTTTTCTTCCATGGTTGTACTCCCATCCCCCACCCCCCTTTCACACACACACACACACACACACACACATGCATAAAACACATGCAACATGGTGTTGACAGGAGAAAGCACATTGGAGACAACTGTAAAGGGAACACAAGCCCCTTGACTCACCAACTGACAAAACCTACAACTGGGTGGGGGGGGGGGGGGGGGGTGGACCAACCAAGGGCAGGCAACTGTCTCCTCTAGTGTCAGGAGGGCCAATGGGCCTTATTCACCTAGTAGCGGCCATCTTGCTTTCTCAACACTAGCTGGTAGTAGCCTGCTATTGTTTACAACTGCAGCGAGCAGCACGTTTTCTTCAGCTGGCTGAGACCGAAGAAAGGTCTTTGAGGACAAACTTGTTTTAAGCTCAATGTTTTATGCTCAGTGCGGTTTATTTATTAGTTTTCTTCCGCAATCACGTTATTTTTGTTTATGCAACCTTGCCTGACTTCTTCTCCACGAGAAGTATGCATGCCCTGCTTCCATCTTGGTGCCATCTTGGTGCAATCTTGGTTGCATCTCGGTTGCATCTCGGTTCTTAGATGGCCGCCAGGTGAATAAGGCCCACTAAACAAGACCCAGCGCAGGCCATGAGCAGCAGCAGCAGCAGCGGGCTGGGGGCCCCAGGCGTGGGGAGGGGAGGAGGCCCATGTGTGGGGGTCTCCAGATGTACAGCTGGCACCGAGACTGGAAGGTGATTAATGTCCTCACTGCATGCGCCTAACGAAGGCTGGACGAGCGGTGTGCACCGCGTGCAAAGGCACACGCATGCATGCATGCATGCATGCATTGCGCGCGTGCGTTAAAGACCCGCAGTGTAATTGGAGTACATGGGGAGATTTGCGGGGTAAGTGAATTGGCTCCGGCACGTTGTGCTTTTAGGAGAAGTTCGGCCCTGAGAAAAACAGCTGATGTCATCAGTTCTGGCCCGGGCAGTCGACCAATATAATATTCTATGTATGTAACCTATACCGCACTATAATTTGGTTTCACTTTTTCCTTTTTTTTAGGAAAAAGTAGTTTTGCTCATTTTATTTTTACCTCCAGAGACAAGAAGGTTTGGCCCATTATTGACCGTGGAGCGGACAGATGTCCAATTAGGTCGTCTTTCGTTCTCTTGTTTCTTCGGCCGTGCTAACCAGCAACATGCCGGTAAAAAAAAAACACAAATGTACTTTTTTGCCCTTACCGCTCTCTATGAAATGTAGGTTTAAGTATAATATTCTGTGACGTTTATGTACACCTGAACGTAATATGTCAAAAAAGAAAAATATGTCAAGTCAAAGGCAATTTTATTTGTGTAGCCCTTAATCACAGGTACAGCCTCAAAGGGCTTTTACAGGCCAGATATTTACGGCACCCCCTAACCCTAGCCTCCCTAAAGGCAGAAAAAACTCCCTTTAAATATACTAAGTTAGTATATACTTAATATATATATATATATATACTAAATATTCACACGAAAAACAAATGGAGAATGCTTCTCAATCCCGCTCCCTCCCCAAATAGGGGTGTCTACATACGTTGTAATACATATAATTATCTACACATTGACTACGACGTTTCCCCCACTGTATCCTTGGTAGCAGCAGCGCACGCTAACACGCGAAAAAGCTATTGAGTACAGGGTAGCGCCGTGGATAGCGATGGCATTTCATTTATGGCTTAACCTGTTTGAAACCGACTGGAGAATTAGCCCAGAGGCTGCCGGCTGGCTGTCTGTCAGCGGCTAGCAGAGCTAACACTCAAAACAGCTAGCGCGCTAAACTGCAAACAGTCAAATAATTCCCCCCCCCAAAGCTTAGCGAGCGCTGCAAGTAACTGTAGTAATATTCCCTTTACAATTACATTAAACTCTTAGGAATTTTTCAATGAACTGCTTTTTGTTTTAAATCTCATAGATGTCTTTTTGATGAGGCGTACTGCGACTGCTTTCCAGATGTACTATTATTTCGAGTCAAGTGTTTTTGAGGAAAGTGCGTTTTGAGGAGGAGAAAGGTCTAAAAAACCTCACTGAAGGCAATTTAATATCGGCAGATTTTTATGTTTGCTTTGTTTGGCACTTTGTGTGAACAACAGAAATGTAATATTACACTCCGCCGTCTGGCAGCATTGTATCTGAATCAGGCTGCATGCGATTTGTCTGGACACACGCCCTCGCACACACACACACAAAAACACACACGCGCACACACGCGCGCACACACGTGCCTATGTAAAACACACCTGAGGCTGGTTACCAGGGTGTTGAGAGTGGGATGGGCGCAGGCTGTCTCCGTTTGCTCCGCTGTCCTGGCCTGACCTCTGCCTCTCAGCCGCACGCTTGCCTTTAAAGCAGGCAACTGCTTTGCCTTTTTTTCTATTAAAATATCCCCTTTTATTCGGTCACACTCTTTCCTATCCCGTCTTACTGTCTCTGTCTCTGTCTCTCTGTCTCTGTCTCTGTCTGTCTCTCTCTTTTTTTCTATGGCTCTCTCTCTTTTTCTATGGCTCTCATTCTGTCTTGCTGCACATAATTTAATTAATTTCAATTCAGTTCAAAATAGCTTTATGGCCATTTGTCATGGAAAATAAAGATTTGACATTGTCAACACAGGTTAAAAACTCTCTCCCTCTCCCTCTCTCTCTCTCTCTCTCTCTCTCTCTCTCTCTCTCTCTCTCTCTCTCTCCCCCCGCCCCCCCCCCCCCCCTGACCGCAGCCATCCCTCTGGGAATGGTTAAGACAGAGGAGTAGAAGAAGATGGGGCAGCTGGGCCTGTGTGGGATTACAGAGAATGAGAGGAAATGCTCCTGAGACAACAAGGCATTTGTCCCCCTTTTCCTATAAGACAAACAGAAATGACAGAACACTAGTGTACACACACACACACGCACGCGCACACGCACTCGCACACATGTTTAGAGTGTGCATTGTTTGTCTTGTGGTTTGGTTAGGAGAGAGAGCGACTCTGGTCCCCCCCCCGTCTCTAAGTACCGTCGGAGAATAGTGACAGTGAACCCGTCTTTTAAGTCGGGAGGGTATGTTTGTTTTCTTCAGCCATTATGTCTATTATGTCCACTTGTGGATCTTTTTATGGTGGTCAATGGCCGGAGGGTAACCCACAATGTGCAATCAAACAAACCAGCAGCCTCACAGCAGGAGTCTGGGGAGAATAGTGCCAACAGAATGAGTTTTAAACATGTTGAACACATCTGAAATTAGCCGCCATTGGGGAATGAATGCGGGTGGATCTGAAATACTGGAGAAGAGGGACTTTTCTGTGTTTTACTCAAAGGTACCTTATGGCCCGTGGTTGTTGTGGTTGTTGGGAGGGGATTTATTTTGTTTTGTTGTACCTGTCTTTAGTCATTTAGCAGACATTATCAGTCATTTGCGGTCAGTACGGTTGGTTAGGCATCTTGCTCAAGGACGCCTAACGACTGTGGACATTGGGGTTCGAACCCTGAACCTTTCGGCCGGAGGTCACACACCCCCCAGACTAGATTATCCCTGAGTTCTCCAAGGCGGGATTTCTTTTGTTGAGTCTGCTCTAAGACAAACAATGTTTCATGGTTGTGATTGTAACTAAAACAATCGCAGGTGTTTAAATGGTTACTGATATATTTTTAGTGATTTGAAATGATGTACGCAAATTAATTTATAACATACATTGATGGAATATAATGATGATTAAATAGGTTAAATGGTAATATATTATGTATGACCTAGGGCCTAGGCTATTTCAGCTCAATGGTGCCAGGGTAGCTGAAATAATAGAGCATATGGTGTATGGAAATTAAATTAGGTAATTTTTAAAGATTGATGGAACCAATTCCACTCTTCCTCCCAAATGAAATTTAATTATTCATTTAGTTAATTCAATTTGTACTTTAGTACAATTAGTTCTTTCCAATTAAAAAGTACCCAAAAAAAGCTTGTGTGGCTGGTGCAAAAATAAGATTTGCTTGGAAATTCCACTCACAAAAACCCAACTGATTGCAATGTTGAAAAGTATGAAATATATGAAATACAATATCTGACATCCCCAGATGTCTACTTGTCCGTCAGTTACAACGCCGTCCGTTCGGAGCGTCTCGTGTCTCCTTATGCAATCGAACAAGCAAGTGCCCGGTGGGCCGGCATTTCCTTTGTGTTGCCGAGGGGGGCGGGGGGGGGGGGGGGGGGGGGGGGGGGCAGTTAAGGGTTAATATATCTCCGGCTGAACTCAGTTACCCGTGTAAACGCTGTGGGATGCGATCCCGATCCGTCGGGTGGTGCGCGCTCCTGCCCGCGTTTTCCCTTCCGCTTTCCCTACGAGGGCTGGCGTAAAACAGCCCACATAGGGGATCCTTTGTTTAGGAGAGTCTAGGCATGGAAGATAATTTACAAGCCGCTGAGGTCCGCACACCATTGGCTGATCGGTCCCTGTCTGCGTCTGCAAAAGGCATCCTGTAATGTGTGTGTGTGTGCGCATGTGTATGTGTGAGTGTGTGTGTGTGAGTGTGTGTGTGTGTGTGTGTGTCCTGCAGCAGCAGCGCTGTGCTTCAGCGGCTCCTGTGTCATTCTGGCCATGATCTTGGGGAGTTTGCCCTGTGCTCGGTCGCTCTAGCCAGCCGCTCTGTCCTTTGCTTTGCTTTTCCTTTTTGTGTGTGTGTGTGTGTGTGTGTGTGTGTGTGTGAAAAGGAAGGCTGAAAAAGCAAGATGGCTTCCGATACCTTTTAAGGGATACGCTGGCCAAAGTGGAGGGGTTTCCACATTAAGGGTTCCTGGGGGTCTATTGTGTGTGTGTGGGTGTGTGTGTGTGTGCGTGTGTGTGTGCGGGGATGGGTCGGCTACAGTAGCGGCTTATCTAGAGGGGTTATCGTTGTCGGCGCGTTAGCCTTCGCGCCGGACGACCGCACCGCTCGGACGCCACACCGTCGCTAAGGGCGCTCCCGGGGACCCGAGCGCGTCTCCCCGCTCCTCCGCATGTTTACCTTGTCGTCTCCAGGTGGGTTTTTTTTTTTTTTTTACAAGTGCTCGTCTGCAGAATCCCAGGGGACAGTTTCCACAGGTAACAGACGCGCCACCCCCCCCCCCCCCCCCCCTCCTCATCCCCCCCTTTCCCTTTGAGCTTGTGTGTGTGTGTGTGTGTGTGTGTGTGTGTGTGTGTGTGTGTGTGTGTGTGTGTGTGTGCATGTCTTTTTTTTATCGCAGTGCGTGAAGAGCCCTTGTGCTTCCCCTTTTCTTTCTTTCTCTCTTTCTTGGACAGGCTTTTTTTTTTTTTCTTTGCACCTGCTGTTTTGTGACGGTGGGTATCGGAGCAGTGTTAGAAAGCCCCCCCCCCCCCTTAACCCCCCCCCCCCCCCCCCCCCCTAGGTCCTAACGGGTAATTTGGCCTGACTTTACTCTGTGTTGTGGTGGGGTAATTGTATTATGGTTGTGCAGCGGGTCCTCGTGTTACAGCCGCCGTCTCCGTCTCGTGCGACGTTATGTTACAAGTTGCATCGTGAGCGCCAGACTAGAACGAGACTATTTCTCTGTCATTGGCGGGCGGAGAGTGTGTGCAAGTTTGTTTCTTGCCGGATTTTTTCATTGAAGCGGAGCACACAGAGCCCGCTTTGTAGCGACGCGTCGGCGACGACGACTCCTGTGATGTTGACTTCAGAGCGGAGGCAGGAAGAGTGAGCCCTGTGAATGAGGCGAGATCGTGTAGGAGTGTAGAGAACAGCACGCACACAAACAGTCACACACACACGCGCGTGCGTGCGCACGTGCACACACACACACACACACATGCTTATGACTTCCTACACACTCTTAGAGTCGCTCACAGCCAGGAAGGAAGCATACTTTTTTATTGCTTTTTGTTTTAAGAGGACGCTGTTGTTGTAGTGTGAGTGTGTGCTGTGCAGCAAAGTGTGAGACAAACTTAACAAGATTTTTTTAACGATAGATCAGAGTCTAGTCTTGGTCTATGGCGATGTACGAATGTGGAACAACCTGTTACACACCTGAACAACCTATAATATAATTGTTTATTGTGTGTTCGTGTTTAGTGTGTGTGTGTGTGTTAAGTTAGTCAACAGTTGAGGGTGGATACTCCCTAACTGCAGCGTCCTTGGAAACCCATCTCCAAAAGAAAGTTGTTAGGATTCAAGCGGCAGACACACCCCCGTTGTTAGGTTAGATCTGTTAATGAGTGTGTATGTGTGCGTGTTTCAATGTGTGTGTGTGTGTGTGTGTGTTTCATTGGTTTTGTGTGTGTTTCAATCTGTGTGTCTATTACAATGTTTTTCGTGTGTTTCAATGTGCGTGTTTCAATGTGTGTGTGTGTGTGTGTGTGTGTGTTTCAATGTTTTTGTGTGTTTTACAATGTGTGTGTGTGTGTGTTCAGTGTGTGTGTGTGTTCAATGTGTGTGTGTGTGTGTGTTTTGAATGAGAAGAGAGACAGACAGAGAGAGAGAGAGAGAGAGAGAAAGCAGTACCTTGCATTCGATTTCACTCGAGAAAGCTTTTTGTCAGCACAATGCCATGAAGACCGGTCAGTGTGTGTGTGTGTGTGTGTGTGTGTCACTTGGAGCCCCCAGGTGAATCAGACGCAACAAGCACAGCAGCGTCACAAAGCCCCCGCTCTGACGCCTCACGCTGCCTGTGTGCATCCACATCGTCCAGACCTGCCCACCACAATATGCTTCTTACGTATACATTCAAGCCGAGGCAACCCTAGAGGCTCGTGATGAATACATCTTGGATCTATTGCACACACACGTGCATGTGCACACACACACACACACGCGCGCGCACACGCACATGCACATGCACACACACACCCCCCAACCACACGCGTGGTCTGGTGCAGTGCTGGAAAGCAGCCAACGCTGCTTTTGTCATTGAAAGCAGGTTATTGTGGCAGACACACTGCCTTATTCCCCTCTCTCTCTCTCTATCTCCATGCTTTTCTCTCTCTCTGTTTCGCGCTCTGTAACTCCCCTTTCTCTCTCTCTCTCTCTCTCTCTCTCTCTCTCACTCTTCCACTGCCTCTCTCACTCTTTCACTCTCTCTCCTCTCTGTCTGTCTGCTTCTCTCTGTTTCTCTTTCACTCCATCCTCCCTCTCTCTCTCTCTCTCTCTCTCTCTCTCTATCTCTCTCTCACTCTCCGGCCTGACCTGGTTCAACGCCCCCCCCCCCCCCCCCCAACCATGTGTTGGGCACCTCATGCCCACAGAGTTGCAGTGATGGGCAGGGATGTTGCCTCAGCTTTCCACGCCAACAACAATCTGTTGCAGCACCAGCAACAGAGTGGTTCTACCCAGCTGTGACAGTCAGGGACAGACAGACAGACAGACAGACAAACGGAGCGTGAGAGGAACAGAGAGAGAGAAGGCAGGGTGTTGGAGTGGCAGTGGCCAATCAGTGCAAGGAACACTGAAGTGAAAACATAATTGGTGTTGCTCAGACTAATTCAACAACCAGGGCACAGCATGCTGGTTTAAAGGCCGTCGGCAGGGAGAAAACGGTTGAAGGGTTTGTGTGGTTTGACGTGGGCACTTGATGTGGTTTTGTCGTGAGGTGAATCTGATGATGTTTGTTCTCGCTGAGAATCTACATATTTGATTGCGATCTGCATATTTGGATGTAGTGTTGTGCGAGAAAGGGAGCCATGGAAAAATACCGAGATCTACCTTCTGCAATTTAGCGTTAGACATGTTTGTTGTTGTATGATTATCTCTTTCGCTGACATTGCAGCGATGTTATCGATTTTATTTTCAACATGGTTTTTATCTTCATGCAAATCATCCTGCAACCTCCCGTATCCCGTCTACAGTTCACACCACTCAAGATTTTTTTGTATTTAATTTATTGTATTCGTGGACCAGAGGTGGGACATTTATCAACTAAAAACACTGAGAGAGAGGAGGACATTGAAGAGGAGAGAGAGAGAGAGAGAAGCAGAGCAGCGTCTGTTCTCCGTTAATACCTCTATTACAGAAGGCTTGTAAGCCTGTGTAAATGGAGAGGGATGCTGCTGTGGAGAGAAACAGGAGAGAAAACACAGTGAGAGCCATTGATCAGGAACCGGCGGAGGTCACGCAGGGGTGGCGAGGGAGCGAGGCTAACACATCTTTCGCCTCGCCTTTTACTCCGTCTTCCCCCCGCCCGAACGCGCCCTCAGTCACCCAATCAATATTTCAATAAACGTGGACATTTGGACGGTCTTTCACCGGCAGTGAAATATCAGCCCATTATCCATTGTCTCCTTGGTGACATGGGAGAGGGGGGTGGGGGGGTTGGGGGGGGGGGGGGGGGGGGGGGGGGGCTTACTGCTCTTGTGCTGCTAGCGCCTGTCGCTGCCATCCGTAGCGCTACGTCCACGCAGCGCAATCTGCCGCGTTAATCTCTTACTAGACACGGGGCAGACACAAGTCGATATGGAGTCTACATGCATGACTACACGTGGATTTTGTGGCGAGCACGCACGCACCGCCACAAATCCCCTCTCGCCCGCACACACACACACACACACACACACACAAACACACACACACACACACACACACTGATGACAGGCCCACACTCATGCATGCCCTCATTAACCCCCCTCTCCTATTGGCTGTAAATATTTACCTCGGAACCAGGAACCAGGGAGTCGAGGAGTCTTTTATAAACCCTGTTTATAAAAGCGGTTTTCATTTAGAGATTCATAGAAAGCAGATTCATTTGTGTCGGTGCGCCACAATGTTTTCCACGGTCTCTCTTGAGAGAGAAGTAAGGGAACACACACACACACGCACACACACAGCGTGCTAGAGGGGGGCGGTTTGTTGTACAGCGTGCCAGGGCTGTTTAGGACTTGCTGACTCACTTCATGCTGCCAGAGCCTGTTGAGTCACATCTCTCTCTCTCTCTTTGTTTTGTTTGTCTTTCTATCTCCCTCTATTTCTCTCTCTCTCTCTCTCTCTCTCTCACCCTCTCTCGTTCCCTAGGCGGCGCCAGAGGGCGGATCGGTAAATGGCAGAGGTGGAGCCCAGATGGAAGCAGAGACCCACACGGCAGCAGCGGCAGCAGCAGCAGGCGGCGGCAGCAGAGGAAGACGAGGGCGAGGAAAGTCACTTACCTCAAACGCGCCCACCCCCACATGTCCTCGCACAAGCGCTCGCGGCGCACGCGGCCGCCTCGGAGCGCGCGGCAGAACCCAAGGTTTTGCCCATTAAGAGGGAGCACACGCCGGACCAGAATGCACTTCAGCAGCACTTCCACAGCTCCCCTGGGATTCTCCAGAATGTCCCTGACCAGACTCTAATCGTTAACGGTGCTAATAACATGGCCGCCGGGTCGCACGCGGACCCGCGGCCCCGCTGTCAGAGGGCGACGGTCGTGTCGCCGCCTCAAAGGACTACCTTAATACCCGTAATCCCCAAATGCCCCGGCTCGGGAAGTTCGCCTGTAGTTGAACCCCCTCAGGAGGAGGCCGGCGCTGTCCCGCTGAAGAAGATCAAGCTGGAGGAGCCCTGGGTGTGGAGCACCGAGGAGACCCCCATTCAGCCGGACGAGGAGCAGGAGGAGGAGGAGGAAGAGGAGGTGGAGGAGGAGGAGGAGATCTACGAGGACCCCCTTTCCACACTGGCCGCGGTGGTGTGTCTCTCCATCACGGAGAGGAAGGGGCTGGAGGAGAAGCTCTTCGGCTCGCGCTCTCCCATCCTGCGCTCGTTCAAAACGGAGCTGTCCGACTCCATCAAGGCCGAGAAGGAGGACCTGGAGGAGCTGAGGAGGGGCGAGTGGTGTCAGAGGAGCTCTCCCGTCGCCGCGCAGAAGATCATCCAGCCGATCCAGTCCATCAAAAGCGAGCCGGTGCCGGTCGCCTCGCTGCCCAGCGTTCAGACTCTGGTGGAGCAGAGGAACCTCAGCTTTGATCAGGCCATCGCCATCGAGGCATTGACCCAATTGGCAGCTATACCCGAAAACACCCGACCGCCCATAAAAACAGAAAGGCCACCCGAGCAGCCCTTCTCCGTAACCACTCCGCTTGCGGCCGCTAATCCCAACACACCCCCGGCGAACCCGGCCAAGCCCACAGCTGTCATCCGCTGCAACAAGGTCTCAGTTATCAGCTCGCCGCTGAACCACACGTCGGTCATACGCCCTCCGGTGGCCAAGCAGGGGAGTGTCTTCCAGCTGTCCCGGGATCCCGCGTCCGCCGGGAAAATGTCCCTACAGGACCTGTTGGAAGCCAGCTCCCAGGGCGAGAGGGCGCCCTGCTGGAACACCCCGGAGCAGGCCTTCAGCTCCCGGGTCATCAAGGCCGAGACCCACCACGACGACTACGGCGACGCGCAGAGCCGGCACTGCAGAGGCCCCGAGAGGCTGTTCTGGGGGGAGAAGGAGACGCTCGTCGGGAAGATCGTCAGGAGGAACAGGGACGAGGAGGAGGTGGCCGCCCAGCTGGCGGACCTGGCCTTCATCATCCAATCCCGCCAGGGCCAGCGCTCGGCAAACTTCCCTCCCCACGGAACCCCGGTCGCCACCATCAAGTACAACTACAACAGCGCCCGCCCGCTCCCCGATCCCAAGAAGCCGCTCGTGAAAAAGGCCAAAACGACCCCCTCCAAGCCGAGGAAGAAGAAAGAAGCGGAGGCGGGAGGCAACCCTCACCGGACCCCGCTGTCGAAGCGCACGCCCAACGGCAAGATGCCCTCCAGGGGCCGGGGCCAGAAGCTGCCCCCTCTGGGCGGCGCGGCGGCGGCGGCGGCGGCCCTCCACCACAAGAGGAACCTCTTCCTCCCCCGGGCCCAGATGGACCTGAGGAGGTACGTGGCGGAGGCCCAGGCCACGGAGCGACGGCAGCTCATCCAGCACACGCCCCCACACGCCCTGTACCACAACCCCAACCACCACGCCGCTCAGTACACGAGGACGCACTACGCCAATGGCCAGCAGAGCCAGCCGAGGTCCCATTGCAACGGTCACCATCCCCATCATCACAACCACGACCACCCCCCGCCGCCGCCATCGCCATCGCCACTGCAGAGCTGTCTCCACCCTCCGGCCACCCTCCCACCACCACCGCCGCTGTCACCCCAGCAGGAGTATGAGCGGCGGTGCTTGTTATCTCAGGTATCTCAGCCCCCCGGGGGGCTGCAGCAGCAGCATCTAGGGGCCGACCCTAGCGGCGGCGGCGGCGGCGGCGGCGGTGGCGGCGGCGGTCTGGCCAACCTCAACGTTCTCAGCCACGCCGCGGGCTTCCACGCCCTGGCCTCGTCGTCGTCGTCGCCGTCCGCCGCCGCCGCCGCCACCACCAACGGCTCCCCCTACCCCCGCGAGCCGCGGGACTCCTCCCCTCCCGCCAGCCAGCAGGGCTACTACAAGCTGGAGCGGTCGGGGCCCGTCACGGTGCTATCCACCACGTCCTCGGACGTCGGGGACCAGGGGCGGTACTCGCAGGAGTCCACGCCCACCAAGAACGGCGTCCACAGCTTCCTGGAGTCCCCCGGCAGCTTCCTGGACACGCCGACCAAGAACCTGCTGAACACGCCCTCCAAGAAGCTGGCCGACCTTCCTTCCTGCCAGTGCATGCGTGAGTCACTTGGTTGTTTTTGCCACATGGAAAAATATGCTTCCCATATTCCCTTCCTTAAAGTCCAATACAAATTGTAGCGGATTTTGATTATTTCTGTGCATATGCAGGCCTGGGTGTTCCGGTTGTGCTTATTATGTAAAAACGATTACCAAGTAATAACTGGTATTCGAGGACATTATGCTAGTATTCATGGGCACCATTCAGTGTAATAATTGCTGTGCAGTTCATGACCTGATCTGACAGGTTTGGGTCAAGTTTTCACCCTCGCACTCACGCTCTTACAGAGCAGACATATTCAAGATACACAAACTATGACCTTGCTGTGTACGACAAGTAATAATATTCAGTCATTTTACTGTAGAAATAAATAGCTAAATACTGTCCTTTTTTCCCACAGAGCAAATAGTGGAAAAAGAGGAAGGGCCTTACTACACTCACCTGGGGGCGGGGCCTAGCGTCGTTGCAATCAGAGAGCTGATGGAGAACAGGTAGAGTGACTACCTGTGTTTCCACTGTGTACGTGTGTTTGTGTGTGTGTGTGTGTGTGTGTGGGGGGGGGGGGGGGTTGTTGTGTGTGTGCACATGTTTGTGTGTGTGTGTAGGAGGGGTTGTGTGTGTTTGGGAGGGGCGTTGTGTGTGTGTGTGTGTGTGTGTGTGTGTGTGTGTGTGTAGCGGGGGTTGTGTGTGTCTGCACGTGTGTGTGTGTGGGTGTGTGTTGTGTCTGTGGTAACTACTGAGCATGCTTAGGAGGAACCACATGCCTGGAGGAGTAGGCTGGGGTTACGATCACTCAGTTGTAAAAGAGACGCTGCGCTGACTGTACGCACACTGAAACACACACACAACCATAGATTTACACACACACACACACACACACAGCCACAGCTATACAGAAATGCACTCTACGTGCATGTTGAAACAGGAAACTGGGGGCCCAGTAGTATAAGTAGCCTCACGCCTACTACCATTGCTGTAGTAAAGAGAGGTGAAATTACCGGTATTTTAATAGCGTTTTGTAGTTTGTATTTCAAATAGTAGGTGTGATGAGTGATTTAGTATACCAGCAATGTTGAAGCCAACATTTTTTCTTGATTTTTTTATTGTTTTGCACAATTTGTTTTCGGTTGGATTCGTTAATGTTGCAGGATTTGTGTTATTTCTCTTCCTCCTCGAACCACAATATGTTGTCGCCTGTCTCATTTCAATGATATATGCTCCTTATATTCTCCATGTTTTGTGCCTTACTCATGCACGTGTGTTCACACCTCAGGTATGGCGAGAAGGGGAAGGCGGTGAGGGTGGAGGTGGTGGTCTACACCGGCAGAGAGGGGAAGAGCAGCCAGGGCTGTCCCATAGCCAAATGGGTAAGGGTCTGGGGGTATGATGTGGTCGGCGTTCATCAAATGCGGCTCACAGCACACGCAAAACCAAACAAGACCGGAGCGTCTCCTGTTCTAATGCGTGTCTGTCTGTTTGTGTGTCGTCTTTGCGTGTGTCCTGCCAGGTGATCCGGCGTGGCAGTGAGGAGGAGAAGCTGCTGTGTCTGGTCCGGCACCGGGCCGGCCACCGCTGCGAGAACGCCGTGGTGGTCATCCTCATCCTGGCGTGGGAGGGCGTGCCCCGGTCCGTGGCCGACCACCTGTACCGCGACCTCACCGACACCCTCTGCAAGTACGGCTCCCACACCAGCCGACGATGCGCCCTCAACGAAGAGTGAGTATCTTTACACGACCGGGTCCATCTAGAGCAGCGTAGGACATGTTTTGGTCCTTGACCCAATCAACGTCGGCCAGTGATATCAATGTTTCAGTGAATATAGTGACCACACAACACACAAGTGATAAGCAGTCGTTCACTGGTGGCTGCGAATCATTAGGCAGGTCTGTTTCGTATTTACAGGACCTTTTAAATCTGAATTTTCAGAAATGTAGCGTCAGATAACTAGCTTGCAACTCAATTCAAATACTATACTTTTTTGTCCCTGATGGGGCTATTTAAGGAAGGCGTTTTACACGCAATAATAACAGAAGACAACATACAGTGCACATAGGACTGTAGACATTAAACACATGAAAACATCAGGTGAGAAGGCTGTCAATGCTCGGGCCGACATTAACGTATGCAAAACTTGTCGCTCCGCAAACTCAGCAATCTTCAAGACTCCATGTGCACATTGGGCGGCTACAAGCGGGGTCCAGACCCCAAGGTTGGCAAACACAGAGCCATCCGTAGGCATGTTCCAACACTAAAGACCTGCTTCACGTTCCGGACTCAAACGCAGACACAAAGAAGGTTTAAACAAAAAAAAGGACTGTTTAGCTACAGGGCAGGACGACCAGACAAAGGGCAAACAAAACTTAAACACACAGGAGGAGACAATTAAGGATAATGAGGTAAAAGAATAACTGAGGACATCTAGGGGAACAAACAAAAACTGCACAAAGACAAACAGAACAATTCAAACTGTGACCGGTTCCTCGTATTTCAAACCCCCCCCCTGACCTTGCCACCGCTCCTCCTCCCCAGTCGTACGTGCGCCTGCCAGGGGCTGGACCCAGAGACCTGCGGGGCGTCCTTCTCCTTCGGCTGCTCCTGGAGCATGTACTTCAACGGCTGCAAGTTCGCCCGCAGCAAAGTGCCCCGCAAGTTCCGTCTTCTGGGAGACGACCCGGACCAGGTACAGCTCTTACTCCCGACTTACAAAGTGTCAAGAATTGTCTAATGCCAGGATCAGACTACACCACAGTTTTGTCTTTCACGATTGGTCACCATGTCAAATTAGGCGATTATCGCATCGTCAAATCTTGCGGTTACTTGGTCTGGAGACAGGTCAATATTTAATTCATCAACGTCTGTGTACACAAACGGTCCACACATTCAAAACACGCTAGTCTTTACGTCGGTGGGGGGGGTGTCGAAGCGCATCCCAGATGACACATCGCAAGCTGTTGACCATGTCACACTACACATGGTGCGCGACGGCCCAATTCGACTTCCCGACATTCATAATCAGCCGCGACGCTGAAAGATTGTCCGCGATGCCAAAAATCGTGTTGAACTAGAGAGATTTATAAATAGAGAGTGTAGCAAACCCCTTTGCTACTCAGGGTTCGTATGAAAAGGAAACCAGGCTTATGAACGACAAAGAGTATTTTTATTGGTCCTGGTGCCGACACCAAGTGCCGCAGCCCCACTGTAACACACACACTAATCCACACGGTACGACGGGTATGATAATGACAATAATACTGGCGGTGTCCTGGAGCGCTGGATCCAGCCTCACTGTGGGGAGTGCGGAACAGATATGAGTATATATATATATATATATATATATATATATATATATATAGTCTGTCACTCATTACTCTAACCACCCACAGCCGCCCGCCCTTCCTTTGTTTTGCGGCCGACGCCAAGCCACAGCCCCTTCACACCACAGAGAGTTGCATTTCCCTTTACGCTGCTTACACCTCCATTCTAATGTACACTGTTGCATCATCCTTCTGTGCATGTGTTATACTCACAGTTATGTTTTTATTGAATAGGAACCCTTCTTTGCTGTTGTTATAAAGAGTTTTTGAACTATTTAATTGTAGGTTTTTTTATTTGTTATATTTATGATATTCAGTCATGGGCCATGTCTTTTTACAACTTGAGCAGATGTAACACACAACACAATCACTTTGAAGACGTGATGAACTCATCGTGTGTTTTTATGTTTAACCGATCAGGAGGCGAGGTTGGCGCACAACCTGCAGAACCTCGCCACCGACCTGGCGCCCGTCTACCAGAGACTGGCTCCCGAGGCCTTTCAAAACCAGGTACGGCCATCATAGACTGCAAAAAAATATGGACGCAGCATCCGGACGTCACCCATTGGTTTACACACAACTGTTATCTGCAAAAGCAGCCGGCAGCCATTTTAAATGGGAGCTGGCGGCGAGGAGCGGCTGGTCGCCGTAGCAGCAGTGAGCGGCGCGATGTCCGCGTCCAGAGCGATTAGGAGAGTTGAAATAACTGTAACTGTATGCAAATGAGTGGCGGCGGCGCTGAAGCCGCAACCAATAGATGAGCTGGATTGTATTTTCTCCAGTGCTAGTTTCAAGCTTACATGGAGGAGAAAGTATTTGTTGATGTCTCCTGTTTCCCGGAGCTATAATCAGTCTGTTTGTCTACCGGGACACAAACATAGACGCAAGCGCAAACGTGTTCTTCATTTCTAAAGAACATCAGTTCTTCATTCTGATGTGATTATTTGATTAGATTCAACTTTGATTACGATTATGTTGCCATGCATACAATAGCTGAACGTAAATTGTTTGGAAATATGATTTGCTTACTGAATAATAAACAGGGGAAACATGGAAAATTGCTTATTTGATAATGCTTTCCAGCCTGCTGAAAACCTCTACTACAAAACATGATAGTGGGCACAACCAAACTTGATGTCTGCAGCGTTGTTTGAGCGATCTGCCTCCTGCGGACGGCTGGCAGCGAGCAGCCAGCGCCCAGAGCGCCCATAGGCGACAATGAATCTTTTGGTGTGACCCGACGGTTAGATTTCACATTATGGAATTTTATATTATTATACACAATTATACTAGCGTTAACTATCCATATTTGGCACATTGAGGGCGGGGATTGAACGGCCGCCTCGCAGTAGCCTGTGGCCGAAACTCAATTTTTTAATGAAATAAAACTGTCAAACGGGACCTCTCAAAATAAATAATACGGAGACTAACTAGCCACTGGGATCCTAACCAAACGAAGAAAACATTTATTTGCTTTGTATTACGAGAATGAAATCACAATTTTCCCATTGACTTAAGTATGGTGACTGGTGTTTTTGCATCCAACCGTGAGCCACCTATAGGCCGTTAGAGGAACTACACGTTAGTCGCTTTCGCCAGGGCTTCACAAACAGGCGGTCATGGCTGCTGCTTGGGTATGGCAGACATCCAAATACCACCATAATAATAATCATTTGCAGGATAATTACATTCTCATTGCAGGGTTTTCAACTGCACACTGTTTAACACAGAACCTTTCTCACCTCTTATAATGACTCGACCTGTATGAGCAGGCCCCCCACTTGGGGTTGCTATGACGACACGCTTAACCTCTCCCTCTGTGTGCGTGTGTCTGTGTATGTGCTAGGTGGATCAAGAGCAGGAAGGAACTGACTGCAGGCTGGGTCTGAGGGAGGGACGCCCATTCTCCGGGGTCACGGCCTGCGTGGACTTCTGCGCCCATGCGCACAAAGACATACACAACATGAACAACGGCAGCACGGTGGTACGCGAACGTGGCACTCATGTTTACACCATCGTATGTGTTGTGTATTTGTATAGTCATTTACTTTTATATCCAAACGCGACTTTGCGTGAATTCAGATAAATGTCATTAATGAGCCGGTAGGAGGTTAGGTTATCTTGCTGAAGGATGCCTAAAGGTAGGCTGCAGACATTTGGAACCAAACCCAGTACCTCTCGGCTGGGAATCGAACACAGAAGCCACTACACTCGTCCAGGATCTCAATGCACATTGTGACTTTGTCATGCTCTCTGGCTGACCAATAAAACGGCTTCTGTGTGTGTGTGTGTGCAGGTATGCACTTTAACCAGGGAGGACAACCGGGCGGTGCGTAACATACCGGAGGACGAGCAGCTCCACGTGCTGCCGCTGTACAAGGTGTCGGAGCGGGATGAGTTCGGCCAGGTGGAGGGCCAGTGGGCCAAGATCCAGACGGGGGCTCTGCAGGTGCTGTCGTCCTTCCCCAGAGAGGTGTGTAATCCCGGTGTCTCCTCTCTTCCCGGTGTCTGCTGGGCTATCGGCAGCATACATGACTTCAGCCCCTGTTGTAGTTCACACTTCTCCAGACCTAAGTCACTGTTATTCTCTGTTGATATTGCTAATGTAACTTACTTTGATGACTGCGGTTCTGCATTCATATGGTACCCGGATACAGCATGTTGGGGTGTTTCAATGTTTTTCAATAAGACAGTGAAAGAAAGTTGCAGATATGAGTGCCATCCTCCCCAAATGAACTTTGGGGAGGATGAACCACTGCGATGCAACTTATTGTAATTGACTGGTCATTTAGCAAGAGGACACGCCAATGTAATTACCACCTTGGACATCCAGGGGTATTCTGAGGGTGAATTCTGGGTAACATAGGAAAATGACACACATAAGGAAGATGCCAAGCAGGATAGCGTGTGGGGAAATTGAAAACAACGATAAACACTTCGTGTTAGTAAAAATAGACTCGTGCATCGATGTCAGGCGCTTCACAACAAAAGTGTCTCAGTTTCAGTATATTATTTAAAGACTGTTTCAGATCACCACACCAATGAAATTTGACTTAGCCTAATGCTTGACAGACTCAGAAACAAAAGAAACATCGGAAACAGGAACGACAGCAGTCAAATCCACCTCTCTGTTTGAGTTCAGAGCCAAAGCACAAACAGAGCAACAACAGCAACAGTGGTTGGAAGGCCTGTCCGCACCGTAGGCAAAATTCCCACAGGGGACCGGGGGACGTGTCCCCGCCAATGTTCAAAGAAAGCTAATTTGTCCCCCCCAATATTTCAGCGTAATATCCGGTAATCTGACTTTGCGGATGCGCCTGGCCGGTTCTCTAGCCGTATTTTGTAGCTCACCTCCAATCCTTATTCCACTTGTTCGACTGAAATCCACTCCATGTTTTCTCCTATGCCTTACCCATTGGTTAGTTCTACATCACACGTCCCTGCAACCCATCAGCTTGATGGGTAGCTTGCAGCCGTTAAAAAAAGTAAGACCTCAAGCCTAAAGCGCATGCAACACGTTTGTTAACGTCATTAGAATAGCAGATTCGTCTTTCAATAACGGTGGGAAGGTAGTTGACATTATCGCTCAAACTCGCTGTCTTATTCTTCCAAGGCCCGCAGGTTTATTCTGAATTTAGAAAATATGTCGTTAGTTTTTGTGGATCTCAAACCGCTTCACCTCAGTGTGCAATTGTAAGATTGTAAGATTACATTGTGGATACGGAATTTCCACTACTCTATAACTGTCTAACTATCATTTGACTAATCAGCAGAATGATTCATCTGAGCCAGAAGCAGGGCCCAAGCAGCATAGGGAGTAGGGAGGAGATAAGCGATGTTCAAGTCAGGGTGGATGTTGAGGTGAGTGGTAGTAGTGATGCTACACAAAGGTCCCGTAGTTGGCCTTACAGGGTTCTGTGTGTTGCATCCGTTGTATGAAAAAATGCTTCATAAATATTACGTTTGGTGGATTGTTGTGCAGACCAAATTCTTTTTTTGATTTCAACATTATCCAACCGGTTTGTTATTTATTTACTTCACTTGGTGATTCTAGGCTCAAGTAAGATTTTACTAAACGTGGTTCCTATTCAAGCAGTTTAAACTTCAATTTGAAATTTGTTTGTGGTAAAGGTAAATTGGGAAACAGACAAAAATAAAAGGTTATAAGATGCATTGAGGTCTTTTTTTGTTACAAATCCTGTACTTCCAGCTTCGAGCCTCCGGTCCAGTGTGAAACTAAATGTATCTACAAGTCCACTGTTCCTAAAGTATTTACAGAAGGATCAGCCTCAGCTCAGTTGCTGCCAAAACCTGCTAAAACCTTTAACAGGATGATTCTCAACCGCCTTGGGCCTGTGCTAGCCCCCCTGCTGACACATCAGCAGAACCGCTTTTGAGAGAAACGTACAACCGTCGGGCAGGTCTTGGCTCTAAGGAGGATCATCGAAGGAGTGCGGAACAGAAACCTCCCAGCAATCATGACCTTTCAAGAGGGCCTTGCCACCGAGGCAAACTCATCCACATTCTGAGGGCGTACGGCATTCCTGAACATCTAGTGTAAGCTAGAGATAACCCTCAAAGCGGAGGAAGACTTCAGGTACCTCGGTGCCTGGATGTCATCCTCCCTGAAGAAGCTTCAAGACCAGAAGGGCAATCACCCGGAACGGCGCTGCATGACATGAGGAAAATGTGGAGGTCTGGGCTCAGTGGGAAGATCAATCGCAAACCTCTTCACTGTCGACTCCGTTCTGCTGTATGGGGCAAAAACATGGACACTCGCCGGTGCCCAGGATAAATTTGCTGTGTTACACCAGGATGCTCCATATGGCCCAGGATCTCGCATAGACATGAACATTGTTGACCTGTACACTGGTCTACCGCTGGTGACCACAAAGTAGGGCTGGGGCGATATGGCCAAAATCTTCTATCCCGATATAGATTATATAATATCTCGATAATTTGCCACTATGTGGCTTAAGCTGTACTCCCAGGACATTGTGCAATACATGGTTAGCTCAAGGTTAACATCGGGTTTATGTAATTGGAAGACCCCCCACTCCCGACCCGAATGGTCCCCCACCAATGTGAGACTTACTATTTCGCCCTTGGTCCATAGACACGTCACTTATTATACGTTTAGCTTGATGTTTGTTTGTGTTGTGACCACCAGGTGCGTCTGCTTGCCGAGCCGGTGAAGTCGGCCCGTAAGAAGAGACAGGAGTCCCGTCTGAAGGCCCAAGCGGAGAAGATGGAGAAGAAGCTGGCCCAGACCGCTGGGAAAGTGAAATGTGAGACTCCAAACAAAGGTGGGAAGCAATGCCCCAGTTTCTCTTTCTCTTAAATATTTAGTTACATGCTGGCTTCCAGGGTCCAAAATTGTATTTTTTCATCTTTTTACCTGCCAGTGAGTGGAAAAACCTACCGCCAAAGTAATGGTTTTAATATGTAACCCTGATTTTTTTTTAAATGTTCAAATCTATCCGCCATTGGCTGGTGGCAAGTGTTATTTTTGGACCCCATTATATATATTTCATATTTTATTCTATTTCTACCTCTTCTTCCTTTGCTCCTTTCATTTTTGTTTTGTATGACACTCCTATATTGTTTTACTTCTTTGTTTTTCTTCTTGCTTTGTCATAACATATGTTATACAGCACAGTTGATAATAAAGCACTTTGACCTAAGTCTGCATCACATGCAAGTCTGCATGTGATAAATAATGATTACATGGAATAATGCATTGAATGTGAACCAACGCTGATGCATTGTTTCTGTGTGTCCGCGAATCCACCGCAGATCTCAAAAGCCCTTCTGCAAAGCAGCAGTCTCCCACGTTCAAAGCCGAGCCCCAGGGCCCCTACAGCTCTTACAGACTGCCTGCCAGACCCCTGAGTACGGTAGAGTACCCAACTGAGCAGAACCATGCCAGCACTTACAACCAGAGCACCAGCAACTACCCTTCCCCGGGGGCAGGCTTCCACCCAGGGAGAGAGGCGCTTTTGCCCCATTCGTCGCTCCCGCCTGGCCCCCACTACGGACAAAACGGGGCAATCCGCCAACACAGGACAAACGGAGAGGCGGTGAACGGTTACTCTTCAGGGTCTGTACCGGTGCATTGCATACCGCCCCACCAAGCGCTCCCCGACTACCCCCGCGCCCTTTAAGACCGAGCCCCGCGACGTCCACTGCTCCCCTCACCACAGCCACGGCGTAGCCTCTCCCTCCCCTTCCCCGCAGCCGACCACAGAGGGCCTCTACAGCAGACTCAACGGGCTCCACGAGGGCGCCCCCGGGGTCGGCCCAGAGGTCAGGGGTCACGGCCTGGCGCCGCACTCCACCCCGCCGCCGCACCCGCCGCCCGACTCCTCGGAGGAGGCGAAGCAGGGGGAGGTGTGGTCGGACAGCGAGCACAACTTCCTGGACAACAACATCGGCGGGGTGGCGGTGGCGCCGTCGCACGGCTCCGTGCTGATCGAGTGCGCCCGCCGGGAGCTCCACGCCACCACGCCCATCCTGCGGCCCGACCGCAGCCACCCCACGCGCATCTCCCTGGTCTTCTACCAGCACAAGTCCCTGAACGAGCCGGGCCACGGCATGGCCATGTGGGAGGCCAAGATGGCCAAGCGGGACCGCGAGAGGGAGGAGGAAGCCAAGAGGCTGGGAATGGCGGACGGGAAAGAGGCGGGGATGCTGGAGGAGGAGGGGGAGGAACGGGAGGAGACGAGGGTGCCCAAGGTGCCGACCCGCCAGGCGTGGACTCTCCCACGGGACGGGGTCATCACCGCGGCCCCGTACGCGCTCACCCACGTCACGGGACCCTACAACCGCTGGACTTAGTGGTGTGTTTGTCTCGCACGCACGCGCACACACACACACACACACACACACACACACACACACACACACACACACATACACACACATGCACTCACTCACAGTCGGATGCTTCTGCCTTACCTCAACTCCAAAACTTCTACTTCTACACTTTTATGTCACTTTTATCGTGCTTTTCTAACGTGGTTTTGTAGTCTTTTTTCTCATCTCTCGCCTTCAGAGTGATGAGAAAAAGACCAAAGTTTGTGGGGATTTTAAACTGTGAGTTTTGTGTTCGGTTTTTTATTGTAAAAAAAGAAAAAGAAAAAAGGATGGTGCTTTCAAGAAATTTTAAAAATGTTTTTAAACTGGTTTTTGTATACAAGATTAAGAACAAAAAAAGTGATTATTTATTCTGACCATGACAGTTTCTATTTAATTTTGGGTGTAAAGCCTGTTGTTTACTGCAAAGTTTATATATTAACCCACGTGTCAAGGCACACATCTGATTGGACGTTGCACAGTAGATCTGCTCCCGGTTCCAGCCAGAGGTGCTCTTTCGAACCACATGGCTTGTGTTGGCTTGCGCAGCAACACGTCGTAGTCAAACCCACACATTACATCAAACCCATTACATCACCGCGTACAAACAAAATGGCACACGTCCATTCAGGACCGATGATGTCAGCGTTATGTCACGTTGTCCTTGTCCAATCAGTCGCTTCGGATCAAGGAATTTTTTGTGTTTGCTTGTTTTGTTTTTACAACTCTCGATTGTCTTTTATTTGGAATACACATATTTTTATGGCATATTGAGGAGCACTTTTGTTTTCTAATACCTAACGTGAAAGAGGTACCCCAGTCCATAGGCTTATACTTATATATGTACAGATAGATATATGACATAGCCATAGATAAAACTGCTCTTCTTTTTACAATATTTCTACGTTGATCTGAATTGAAATTCTGCAAGTGAATTGATCAACACTATATTACAAAACTGCAATCATGTCTACGAAAATTCAGTGTCATCCACAATTAAGTATGTTTCAACAATGAGGTGCTTATTTTTTATTAGCACTTATGTTCACGTTCGGTAATAATTGGTTCCCCAAGTGATTGCATAGGAAACAAGGTCATAGGATTCATGTTGTTTACAATCATGGCATAAACTGTACAATTCACCGGTGCTGTAAAACTTTTTCTAGAGTTTCAAATGTCTGTCTCGGAAAAACTATTGCCAGTTGTTAAACTTGAATACACGACTTCATCGACAAATGCAAAACCAACAAAACTATTTCACTTTTGATTCATACAGTATCCATAGGAAATTCTACTCTCTACTTCATTAGGCCTACAGGGTCTGCGTTAATACAGGGTTGGTGTCAGCTGGGTGAAGCAGCAGGGTCAGCAACATTACCCCTTAATAAAAGAGAATTAAAGATTATCGTCACTCATGACATTTCATACCCAACACGGAAGTAATGCAAACGAAAAGTGGAAATTGGTATTGACGGGATGTATGCATTTTCTATGGAGACGTGTTCTACATTGACTTGTTTTGGTGCTATGAGAAAAGGTGTGTCAAGGTGCATTCAGTGACTTCTGTGTTCATTTTTATTCACTTAACGTGAACATATGGTGCTCTTAGCATACACTGTTCCAACTATTATGGAAAGAGTCTCTGTGTACTTTAAAAAGCTGTTGTACATCCTGTAGGGCTTTGCTCATTTCTACCTTCATTTCTCCGTGAGGGAGGGGGGAAAAATACTGATTCAATACACAAAATATGTTTTTTAAAAGAAAATGTTTTAAGGGTTCCAAAGTCTTCCACTTGTAACCAAACTCTAAAAGAAATAATGTTCAACTGGGTGCTATTTATGGAAACACGTCTATAAATCCTAATCACTGAATACAGAAATGCTGCAATGAATGTAACCTTTTTCTTTTTTTTTCTTCTTTAAGTTCATTATGAGTCAGCTCATTTTAGAGTCAAAACATGCGACCACATTGTGACAGGTTGTAAATGTTCACGTGGATTATTTTCTCAACTCTACACACACACAACCTGTTGAACGTATCAATAAAGAACTAACGGAAAAGCACCAGCATTTAGAAATCAGTTTTTATTATAAAATGTGTAATTATGTATGTGAACCAGGTTCTTTGTTGTACTGTTGATGGTGTGTAGACAATGGATGATTGCTTATTTTCAAACTGAATTACTGTAACTTGCTGAAAATATATCCATTTTAGACTTGAGAAGAGACAAGCATTCAGTTTATGGATGGCTGATCTCTTTGGGATTGTGAAATAAAGACATATTTATATTTTGGACCTTTAATTGTCTTTATTTAGCTTTTTTTACATCTGGGAGACTGTAAGAGAGACTGTGACTGTATACTGTATATATATATATATATATATATATATATATATATATATATATATATATATATATATATATATATATATATATATATATATATATATATAATTTGGATTGTAGGCTTTCAGATACCATTAAATTAAATTGAGGGGAACACATTTGTAACACTAGTCATGTGTACAAAACCTTTGCTTGACTCACCATGTCTAAAGGTTCAAAACATTACATTTAGACATGGTGAGTCAAAGCAAACTACCAAGAACAGTCACACTAAAGTAATAACCCCTACTGCACCACAACATCCCATGCTGTTGGATCAGCGCATGAGGGGGCATGAGGGGCATGCAGCAGCAAAGCCTTCACATACAGCCAGCCATCACTAAAGTCCTGTTCCTCAACCACCCATGACCCAAAGCCTAGCCTCGGCTTTGCTTGAACAAAACCATGTTGAGAAAGTCAGTCAAGCAGCCATCTCCCTCCCTCCCCTCTCCTCTTTTTCCTCATTCTCTCTCTCTCTCCCCCCTTTTCCATTACACCATAGTGTGCTGTGTGTACTTTTGAGAGCCACCAGTGTTTTAAATAGCACTAAATATGTTGCCTATTCGCTTTTTTTGTTTACGTGTCGTTGCTGTAAATAAACAGCATAACAAACAAGAAATAACGCCTGTTCATTCATTCATTGATGTATGTATTTATTTATTTCATTTTTGGGCCCATTTTTGAATCGCTATATTTGAGCCCGCGGGGCCGCCGTAGGTGTGTGGCTGGTGATGCACGAGCTCAGCTCCCGAGCGAAGCAGAAAGACTCCACTGTCAAGATGGCGACATCCGAGCCGGTAAGGCAGAGACCCCACTAGAAATAGCTGTCATTTCTGCTGACGGGAAAAAAAACTAAACAACAACGGGCCGGCGCATACGAAACCCGCGGCGTTTGTGTCTTCATTTTTCTCCATGTCCTTTAATTCGGCCCCGAGGGGGGGGGAGACACACTTTGGCCGAATGAATCGCGGCGTGGGGGGGGGGGATAATAAAAGGCGGACGGGTTTGGCCGTTGTGCCGTCCGAAGCTAACGCGTTAGCATTGTGATGAGCAGGAGGGAGGGAGGGAGGGGGGGGGGGTTGGCGTTGCCGTTGCCTGACTTTGTTGGCAGGTTACTCCCCATCCATTCATTGATTTCCCGTTTTAAAGTGTGGCAATAACGCGAATTATCGCCCCGGACGTTATTTTCTTTTCCCCATTTCCAGTCACGCACGCGCACGTAGAGACACGTGTGTGTGTCTCTCCCCCCGGTGCTAAGCTAGCCAGCCGGCTAATGCCGATGCTAGCTCGCTAGCTAGCCCGGTTCCGACCTCTCTCTTTCTCTCTCTCTTTTGCGTTTGTGAGTTTTGCCTTCTGCCGTATTCGGTGTAATGGTGGTTGTGGGAGTGGGGCTGCCGGTGGTTTGTGTGGACGTATAAAGACGTCGTCCTGGGGGGGGTTTTTGGTCGTATTTGAACCCATACGTTCACTGTTCATCGACGCATCTGGACTGTTTGGTGGTGGGGTGGGGGTGGGCTGAAATACCTGGAAACAGATGGGGACATGCAGTCAGCGTTAAGTGACGGCTTGATGATTAACCCAACCTGACGTGACGGTTGGTCTCTCTGCGTTTTTTTTTTGCTCCATTGTCAGAAACCAGCTGATACCGAAGAGCCCCAACCTGAGATCCCAGTGCTGCCCACTTCTGACCAGTATGTCAAGCATCCTTTGCAAAACAGGTATGGCCAGAAAGCAGCCACTGCAGGGTTTACTTGTGGACATTTTGCATTGGATTCTGCAACAAACAAACAAAAAGCTCACTGACTGGTATTAAATTATGTTTATGTTTAATTTATGTTTTTTTTTTTTTTTTTCTTCAATCCATTGTGCAATGGTTCAAACATATAGGCTAGATCTGTAACTGGTGTATTTTAACTTGCATGTTAATTTTTCGTGGCCACTTCCAAGACTATATTCACCACATCATTGTTATAAATGTATCCCGCTTACTTCATACCTCCTCCTTCATATCTACATCTGCCAAACTAGCGTGTTCATATGCACACGCAGTTACAATGTATTGTTTGGATGATGGCCACAATTTGTTTTGGTGCACTTTGGTACTTTAATACACATAACATCCTTGAGTTTTTGGTTGAAACATTCTGTTGGAACAATTAATACAAATAAAATGAATGCATACACATAAGTTTAGCATTTTATGTCAAAACATCTTATTGCCATTTGTGCCATGTCTACTTGTGGTGAAAGATCATGTAGCTCATTTCGTTTGGCCCGCCAGGCCTGTGGGTTTTTATACCAGGATTTACATTTGTTGTAGAAAAACACATGGCTATATGATTCTGATTATACTTTTGTACATTTGGTCTAAAACCCCCAACTTTCTGGCTGTGATGGCAGTGTAGGCTTATCCAGCCGAGTTAGTTTGTTTTTATATATCGATCTTTTCCATGAGCGGTGTCTTTAACCAAAGCACGTAAGGCCTCGATGTTGTGGTGTCCTGCACTGGTGTTGTGCAATGATGTGTTTTCCATCTTGTTAGGCTGTAGGTGGTGGTAGTACGTGGGAGAGGTTGATCCCGTTTATCGAAAGACATTCTGGCCAATGACTTGAATCATAAACTTCATACCCATATGGGATCAATTTGTGGAGCACTTTCCTAAGTACACAATGTCAACGAGCTAAAACATGCTGAGAACGGCTGGCTAGCCTAGTATGAAGTAAGCTGGATACATTTATAAGATGAGAGATATAGCCGGCCCTAGTTCTTCTGAAATGTTTACAGTAGTATTTAGGGATGCAAGAAATGTCCAAAAAACTATAATCGAATACACTGTCCAAATCTCAGTGAGTACTCATTTTGTAGGCGTTTTTTCCGCGATAGTTTCCACTAATTTGCTGGGCGGTAATTATTGTAAAAATTGTCAACGCGTGGGGAACTCCGCCTTCCCGGGCCAGCGACTAAACGTTGGCGAACAAATCTATTTTGTACAGCCTCTCAACAACAATACATGACTGCGCAATGGCAAAGCTTTTTGACTATTTAATGATTTACCCTGCTCCAAATCTTTGCCAAAGTACATATATATATATATATATATATATATATATATATATATATATATATATATATATATATATATATATAATGTATTTGTAAGGTGTAAAACGATTTTCGATAGAAAATCGTTGTAATCGTTTAAGCTTTGCTTGACGAGTACTCCTTTACTTAAGTACACGTTTTCACTCCTAGTAGTGTTACAGTGCAAAGCTTTGGTAATTCTTGCAAAACTTAAACTATAGTCAGATGTCGGGGCTAACCATGAAAGGCACTGTATTGACAACATTGGAACGAATATCTCCAAGTCTATACAAATGAGCGTACTTAAGCAGCTGCAATATTTTGTTTGATAAAGTGTATGATTTCATTCTGTGATTATATAGCCGCACTTTTTTTTCTTTTTTTTTTTAGAATATTGTGATAAACCTTTTTGTCCATATCGCCATTCTGACTATGTGTGGGTTACAGTGACATTTATATGTGGATACATTTGAAATGTACAGTACAACAGGAGTGCTAAGGGGTTCACTTGTGTCACTATGCTGCTATAATGGCACCTCTCATAAACAATGGGTGTATTTGTAGTGCGAGGTGACTGCCTGGATCCTCTGTTGTTCTGTGTTGATTTGCGAGCTATTCTAACTAGCTTGGTTGTATTGGCCCTGGAATAGGCCCTATGTGGTGAGAGGCCGTGATGGACTGGGATTTGTTTTGTTGTATTTTGTTGTATGTTCTTAGTGTGTTGAATTTAGCGCTGCAACAACGATTATTTTTTCAATTAATCATTTTGTCTAAAAAATTTCATAAACAATAGCAAATGCCATCACAAGTTGCCACGAGTCCAAGTCATGTCTTAAATGTGCTTTATCTGACAAGCAGCCAAGAAAAACTAAGCTATTCTTTTCATAATGATCCATGAACGCAAATGTTTATTTGTACGTGACAAATGTTTTAATCGATTATCACAATTAGATAAATGTTCTGTCGCTGGACTATGCAGCCCTAGTTGCATTGTGGGGCTTACATGATTAGAGACTAAGGTCTTCAGTAGCTATGGTGTAAAGTAGAGGTTGACGATTAATCGTTTGGCTGATTAATCGGCGCAGATAGGATTGTTATCCGCGGGACTTGGCTCAGATTAGCCGATGGCTGCGCAACCTCCACCGGTCACTTGGGGACGTGCTTCACCGTTTTGCATAGAGGCTCCATACATGAAGTCAAGGAAATGTCATTGTGTACCTGAGATCATTTATATTTAAATGAAAGTTAACTTTAAGACGGCTTTATTCGTACATTATAAGCATGATAAGGTTGTTAGTTATAGTATGGCATTATTAGATTGAAGATAACTGCTGCTCTGCTGAAAGCATGCTGTCTCTGTTTTGCTAGTAAGCATGGTCATTAGAATTGCAGCACAACTATGGCCCAATGGCCGCCATTTCTGATCATTTGAGTGCCAATTTTGCTGAAAATATCTGTGCATGTGATTAACTCCTGATGATCTAAACAATTGTTAAAGACCCCATGAAATGGGACTCTTTCTCCCTTGATTCTATGAGACGAGCACTGCGCAACAGACTTAAAATTATGTTTTTCAATGTAGACTACATCAGAGATATTTTCTTCAGAAATTCTCCACTCCCTGGGTAAACGTTGGAACAGCTGATTTTATAGCAAGGCTGACAAGTCGCATTCAAGTCATATCTGACCCGTTTTCAGTTTATTTCTCCCCACAAAAGTTATCTCTGGAATATACACTCACTGGCCACTTTATTAGGTACACCTTGCTAGTACCGGGTTGGACCCCCCTTTTGCCTTCAGAACTGCCTTAATCCTTCGTGGCACAGATTCAACAAGGTACTGGAAACATTCCTCAGAGAGTTTGGTCCATATTGACATGATAGCATCACGCAGTTGCTGCAGATTTGTCGGCTGCACATCCATGATGCGAATCTCCCGTTCCACCACATCCCAAAGGTGCTCTATTGGATTGAGATCTGGTGACTGTGGAGGCCATTTGAGTACAGTGAACTCATTGTCATGTTCAAGAAACCAGTCTGAGATGATTCGCGCTTTATGACATGGCGCGTTATCCTGCTGGAAGTAGCCATCAGAAGATGGGTACACTGTGGTCATAAAGGGATGGACATGGTCAGCAACAATACTCAGGTAGTCTGTGGCTTTGACACGATGCTCAATTGGTACTAATAAGCCCAAAGTGTGCCAGGAAAATATCCCCCACACCATTACACCACCACCACCAGCCTGAACCGTTGATACAAGGCAGGATGGATCCATGCTTTCATGTTGTTGACGCCAAATTCTGACCCTACCATCCGAATGTCGCAGCAGAAATCGAGACTCATCAGACCAGGCAACGTTTTTCCAATCTTCGATTGTCCAATTTTGGTGAGCCTGTGCGAATTGTAGCCTCAGTTTCCTGTTCTTAGCTGACAGGAGTGGCACCCGGTGTGGTCTTCTGCTGCTGTAGCCCATCCGCCTCAAGGTTCGACGTGTTGTGCGTTCAGAGATGCTCTTCTGCATACCTCTGTTGTAACGAGTGGTTATTTGAGTTACAGTTGCCTTTCTATCAGCTCGAACCAGTCTGGCCATTCTCCTCTGACCTCTAGCATCAACAAGGCATTTGCGCCCACAGAACTGCCGCTCACTGGATATTTTCTCTTTTTCGGACCATTCTCTGTAAACCCTAGAGATGGTAGTCTCTGAAATACTCAGACCAGCCCGTCTGGCACCAACAACCATGCCACGTTCAAAGTCACTTAAATCACCTTTCTTCCACATTCTGATGCTCGGTTTGAACTGCAGCAGATCGTCCTGACCATGTCTACATGCCTAAATGCATTGAGTTGCTGCCATGTGATTGGCTGATTAGAAATTTGCGTTAACGAGCAGTTGGACAGGTGTACCTAATAAAGTGGCCGGTGAGTGTATAACGCAACACTATCAGCTCCTTGTTCACGAGGAACTTTTACTTTACTTATCATTTTGGCGTTCTTTCCTCCAAATAATCCAGCCACGTAACTATCCATTCATGAAAAGAAATCGCAGACTTTAGGATCTTCCTTACCCCGGGAATATACACAAAATTAATGATTTGTAAGTGGCGTTTAACAATGTAACGGGACAACAGAAGCTATCCATCCTGGCCAGTGATACACCACAGAACAGCGCATGGTCCATTGTAGACCAACGATGTAATCCACCAAATCACACTTCAGGATATTCTCTTACTAATCATTACATTCGGAGTGACAAAACTGTTTTATTAAAAATGGCATGCCGACTAGGCTATCGTTACTGCCGAAGTACAGCACACCACAAACTCCGACTGATGTCGCGGTATTAAAGGGGTCGTTCACTTTATGAATACGACTATTATGGTAGCTTATTTTGTGTTTTTGCATTTTTCTCCCAAATATAGGCCTAATTACATAGAAAGCTTCTGTGATGATAACAACCATTTGTTTTTGTCTTTAGTTTATCTGAAAGGTTTTATTCAAATGGCAATCTTTAGAAAACAACTGCAGTATCATTTTCCCCCAAAATAAAGGGCAACTTAAATCATTCATGTAGATTTTAAAAGATATTGAATACATCAAAGTTAAAATTAACAATAAATAATAAAGTCAAAGATTGTTCATTTCCGATGGTCGAATCCATCATGTTTTGGAAGTTGCACTTCCAAATACCTAAAAAAAAAAAATCCATTAAAAATTTGAATCTAATGGCCTGTGGTCCATTCATTCTGTTCTCTTTTGTACAGATGGGCACTGTGGTATTTCAAAAATGACAAGAGCAAAAGCTGGACAGAGAACTTGCGTCTCATCTCCAAGTTTGACACAGTAGAAGACTTCTGGGCGTAAGCACACACACACACACACACACACACACACACACACACACACACACACACACACACACACACACACACACACACACACACACACACACACACACACACACACACACACACACACACACACACACACCTACCTTTTTTTTTTTTGTCCAATTGCTAAATGGCTACTGAATGTTCAAGTTTGACCAGCCACCCAATAGTTATCGCCCAAATGTTTTTTGGACCGAGTGAAGCAAATATACCAGCTGCATCTACCGCATATTTTACCAGCATTTGGCCGGTGGCTGATGCTAATTTTGTGCCCTGTACACAGTACATAGTTAGAGCCATGTCTGAATTAGGCGACTACCTCCGGCATTGATGTAAATGTATATATCATAGATATAAAAGTGACCGATAAAGGTTGAACTATTGAAGGCCTTTAACACTTATTTATTTAACACTGTTGTCTCATACCACATATCCAATCTCTTGATAGGTTATACAATCACATACAGCAACCAAGCAAGCTGGGCTTCGGCTGTGACTACTGCTTATTTAAGGTAAGTAATCAGACGACCCCAACCTAAATAATGCAGACAGCATGGTAGCTAGTGAATGTTCAAATGTTAACAGCCACTCAATAGATTACCATTGTTTTTTTGGCCGCTTGCATAATTTACCAGCATTTGGCTGTAGTTTTGTGCCCTAGCAGACAATATTGATTGTATTGATTTACACTATTGTTTACGATCACCAATAAACCAAAATCCTTGCCATGGCAAATCCATTGTCCAGGTAATGTCTACTTTTAGTTCCTCCAATGGGTATCCCATGCACTTTAATTTATTATTTAAAAAACCGTGTAAAGGAAATTCTGAGATTTCTAAACGTTAGAAAGTCATTGCTGAAAACATGTGAAGACTGTATAACCATTTAATGTTGAGTTGTGGAGTTGGACAGTTTTTTTTCCCCCCACCATTTTTGATTTTATGGGTGGGGCTTAAAGGGTACATGATGACGTAAGCGCTACCCCTTGCATTGCCCCGCCCCTAACAACCATAGTGCAGTTGCATTACTGCTTGTCATGCTCAATCACGAGTTTGACGATTATTATTTGACAGTTGTGAGAGACTCCGTCCCCCTGTGCAAATGGGTGTGGTTTAGCGCATTCAGTGGACACGCCCCCAGCATCTCAGAGCTGAGAATAACACTTATTTTTTTCACGATTTTTAATCTTAATTGTATATATTTGGCACATTTTTAATCATTCAAATTTGGCTTGGTGGGTAATAACCCATTTTTCTATAGTGTGACAAACTCTAAACACATTGGTTTACACAGACTTTAAATTGGATTAATATTAATATTGGATTAATATTCTTATATAAAACATATTCAAATGTGAATAACTGACAGGGTTTTTTTTTTCTTACCAAACTAAATGCCTAATGCTATCTCGTGTGGTGGATCATTTAAAAGGCCTGTCAGATGCCTCCTTCCCGGTGGAGTTGTGTTCGCGGGGGCTAACACCAAAGCGCTGTGTGCCGTGCTCCCATTCACAGTCTCCTTTGTGTCGGCCATTGTTCCCACAGGATGGCATCAAGCCAATGTGGGAGGACGACCGGAACAAGCTGGGTGGCAGGTGGCTCATGACCCTCAACAAACAGCAGAGACACAACGACCTGGACCGCTACTGGATGGAAACGGTACTGAGGAGCAGTGTTGTGTCCCAGAGAACCTAGCCCAGATTTTGTAGATTAAGAAGAAGCTTTTCTACTTGGTGGTGGTCCTTCAGAGGGTCCCGGTGCTTCTCGCGGCCTGGGATAGGTTGAGTTCAATGGGCCAGGCGTCCTGACACGTTTTATTGACGGCCCCTCTCCACCCACCACTCATGTCTTTTGTTGTTACTTCCGACCTCGTAAAGGTGGACTCTATTGACTGTCCAGATTGTTTTCTATGCAGACCCATGTATGTCAGCAGTGGGGGGGGGGGGGGGGGTTTCTTTCTTTTTTCTACATTTATACTGTTAATAGATTATTACATTCTCAGCCAGAGTAAAGGTCCTGCTCCTAAGATATTTGTTTTGTTTATTAAACATTTTCTAGAAGTGAATTGGGCTTTTTACTAGGGCTTGGCCTGAATAGTGAGATATTTGTTGCGGCAGCCTGGTATTCACACATCTCCTGTATTAAAATGCTTGGAGAGCTGCTGCTTCCCTATACAGTCGCACTGTAAATGTGGGGTAGATTTCAAAGAAACACGTATTTATCAGCAGCAGCATCTTATACTGGGTTTAGAAGGGAATTTGAATAGAAGGCAATCAAATGATAGCTGTTGACACACTGAGTACCAAATGATGGCTCTTCACACTGTAAGTCGGTCTGAATAACTAGTTGTAAATGGTTGCTTTTTGTTTTATTTTGTAGCTTTTGTGTTTGGTGGGCGAGTCATTCGACGAGTCCAGTGAAGATGTGTGTGGCGCTGTGGTCAACGTCAGACCCAAGGGCGATAAAATAGCAATTTGGACGAGCAACTGCCAAAACAGGGACGCCATCATGACGATAGGGTAAGAGGAACACAACACTGGATTTTCAAATATTCCACTGTCGGCACCATTTCTTTCTCCATTTTGTACATGACCTTTCAGGTAGGGCTGGGCGATTTAATCAAATTTTATTTTCAATGACGATTTTGGCTTCCAATGATTATGAAAACTAGATAAGCGAGGTAGAACGATTATTGTGCCGCCTTATGTTTCACAATGATGATCTTATTTTGTTGGTATTATAAATCCAGCGCACCCTGCTTTCACAGAATTTATTTTGATTTAATTTATATTTATTTATTTTTATATATTGAATATATGTTTAGTTTTCAGTAGGTTGTGGAAGTGTACTAACGTTACAACTTGGTTGATCTTTTTTATTTTGATCTACCAATGTTTTTCATATTGTGTATTTAAATGTATATATTTTTATATATTCTCTATCTTTTTTTACATTTGTTTTTTTTATTAGATTTTTTTTAGTTGGATTATAAGTTCAAGAAAATATATATTTTTTTAAAGATCAATAAATGCATGTTTCCAAAGTCAATGATTAATCACAAAATAATCGTGATCTCAATATTGACCAAAATAATCGAACATTTTCAAATATTCTTCTGTCTGTCGGCACCATTTTTCTCTTTCTCTGCTTGTACTTTCATGTTAATATATTTCTCTATTTACTATTTGTTATTAGACACACTTTTAGAATGTGTGAACAGAGCAAGCAATACACGCTTGGTGCAGTAGGGGTGGGTATTGTCCTTGAATTAAGCAATAAGCCACGGTTGAGTGATTTTGTAGAATGGTTAAAAAGGTATGTGTAGTAGTGTTAATTGATATTTGTTTGTAGATTGAAGACAACGTTGTAGCATAGGGCTCCATAGCAGTTGTAATTCCCTCCGGTGATGTAGACTCAAGTAGACCACTAGATGGTGTGCTAACATGTGAGGCGCCAAATGCTACATGGTGTTAATTGTCCCTTGTCACCCACCCCCCTCGTCCCGTCTGTCTGTCCGTCCGCAGGTCGGGATACAAGGGCCGTCTGAACCTTCCCTCCAAGCCCATGATCAGCTACCAGTCACACGACGACACATCCAGCAAGAGCGGCTCTACCACCAAGAATATGTATTCTGTTTGAAGAGATCTCCACATTTCAACTCGCAGTAGATTTAATCAAAGAATTACTGACCCACATCACGTTCATCATTTGGAAATGTCTGCTGTAATGTTCTTCCTTTTTTTTTTTTTTTTTTTTTTTAATTAAATGGAGAATTATTGTTCATAAAATAGATGGCAGCCAGAGCTTCCCCAGCCCCGTTCATGGATTATTTTTTTTTTATTTTTTTTTTTCTGGCCACATTTTCACTACAAACGGCGAGAAGGGAATAAAGGAGAACTTAATTTAGAGGAAGCTGTGATATGAGAGAAAAAGCAGGAATTAATTACTTTTGACAGTGGATGAAATTACTGACACCCCCCCCCCCCCCCCCCCACGCCCTCCAAATTACTTGGGGACAGAAGTTTAAAAAAAAGATTTTTTTAAAAAACCTTTGTGTTGCGCTGACTTAAAGGTTTTTTTTTTTCAACTCATAGGATAATACAGTTAGGCGTCTTAATTCATTCAGAGAAAATTTTAAGGGCAATTTTAACTTAATCTGGAGGTGATGAAGCATGCGATGGGCTTGCAAGCACCTGCTTGACTCGCGTCTCGGAGGCTTGTGATGGAGGAGCGGTGGTCACTCTCTGAATTCTGATGTTTTGAAATAAAAAAATACAAAATGGCAACTTGATGTCCTTGAAGTCCATGCTGGACTTGTAGAATATATCTTGTAGTACTATCGATTGATATGTTTTGTTTCCTCCCCCCCCCCCCCAAAGTTCCCTTTACATTTATTTATAATGTATGCTTTGCAGTTGAAATACTTAATTCTTAGTTTGAAAAGACACATAAAACATTTCTTCATATATAAAAAAAATCTTTTGTTATTGAGGAGGTTAACAACGTGGACTACTACTTCTAGACCTTTTTCTTTCTTTTTTATTTTTATTTTATTTTACAGTGTGTCATACAGTTAAGATGCCTGGACAGAATGAGGTGTGCTTCTCACTGTTTCTTCCTAACAAAACTGTAGATATGTCACACTACTCTGGATTGATTGCGATGGAGAGATGATATTCATTGTGAAACGATTGCTCATAATGTATCTTTATTATCTGTAATTCCAGGTTGTATATTACCTTCTTTCAAGTAAAGTGCTTTGCATTAAAAAAAGCTGTCACTTTTTTTTCCCATGTGTGGGAGTCAGTTTCAGAGATTGTTTTGTAATTATAACCACCAGGTATGTTGCATGATAGTTTTTTTTCATTCTGGTGCAACCAGTTTGCATTCCTGAGATAAATCTGTTGCAATGTAATTCACCTCCATAATCCCGGCAGTTAAAACTGGGCAGCGCCAGGCGTGCATTAGGCAAAGATGGTCCCAACCCAACATGTTGGGTAGGAACTGGCCTGGCCTGGTTTACTGGAGTGTTGCGTTACGAATGTTTCCCCGGGCGTACGTCCATGCTTGTCTTGACTGAGCCCTCGTCCAACATCAACAGTTACGTTTCCGACCAAACGGGATCTGCTGAGCTGCAGTTTAAAGCTACAGATCAAAAGGTACTTTAATGTGCCATCGTCGGGCTATTACTCCCACTCATTTAACATCCGTCTCCTCTGCCGAGGTTTCAGCATTTGATCGATCTCCACGCGGAGGTCAGCGGTGAAGCCATGAACTGTCTAACCATGCCTAAGCCCCCACAGATGAGATGCTGGGGGGGGGGAAGAACCCATCAGGCCCCAGCCTCCACTCAACATCCGGGCCAGCCCTCCAATGCCCCAGCCTCAGCACCAAATCAGCAGCTGACGGTGGGGGGGGGGGGGGGCACCAGAGTCCTGCCCCAGAAAGAGGTGGAAGCTGGAGTCGTCCTGGGACTGCCCAGGCGGTACACAAGCTCAACCCTTTAGCAAGGCTTGGGACGGGCCACCCTGGATGCGTGTCCAGGGTGGCACATGCCCCCCCCCCCCCTGGCAAAGTTTGATTGGCCACGCCGAGCGCCATCCCAACTAAATCTGGCAGTTGAAAGGATTTTAACAATCAAGCATCAAAATCTAACAGGAAACATTTTGCGTTTTTACTATACAATGCTACACATCACACATGTGTGTGTTATTGTAGGCTGTTGAGTGTGTGTGTGGTTGCATAGCTGGATTACAGCCTTACGTTACCTGGCCATGGCCCCCCAGGATAAATCAGTTATCGACACACACACTCATCTGTCATGACCAGGGGCGCCGAAAAGGGGGGGTAAAGGAGACGGATTCTAGGGGCCCATGATTGAGGGGGGCCCAGAGAGGCCCCTAATGATGATGAAATTATAACACAGAAAAAATACTTGCCAGGGGCCCGTCGGTCGTAGGTCCGGGGGTGTGTTACGATCGCGCGCATCTGCTGCCCACTGGCCAGTTTGACTGAATAACGTCTTATAATGTGTGTATTGTGTGATGAATTACGTGATAAATTGATGCATTAAGATGTGATTCCTTCTGTGGATTCAAATGAGAAATGTGTGTGTGTGTGTGTGTGTGTGTGTGTGTGTGTGTGTGTGTGTGTGTGTGTGTGTGTGTGTGTGTGTGTGTGTGTGTGTGTGTGTGTGTGTGTGTGTGTGTGTGTGTGCTCTTCATTGGACCTTTGTGAATCACAACAACGTAATTGCTTATAACACTTTGTTTAA
Organism: Merluccius polli; assembly: GCA_030340625.1. NCBI lineage: Eukaryota > Metazoa > Chordata > Actinopteri > Gadiformes > Merlucciidae > Merluccius > Merluccius polli. The sequence continues at coordinate 139,229 of JAOPHQ010002320.1, forward strand.
TGATATTTATATTATTATGAAAAAACATGTCTTCAAGGGAGGGGTCAACGGTCATAAAAAATACAAAATGTATTTCTTGGCGAAGTGTAGTCAGACACGCACACACTGATCGTTTAGAACAAAGGTGATTGAAGCGGTAGGTTGTACAAAGACCTGTATACCGATCTTTAACTATCAATTTCAATGTTTCCAGTTCAATTCTGAAGTGGATATTAACCGAAGGAGAGTAGCTTATGTTCATCTTTGGGATTCTGAGGTCAGTGTTCTTGTCACTGAGCGCTGTAGTAAACTACCAATAAATGAATTGCACAAAAACCCAGATAATCATATTATAAATAGTACATAGTACAAGTACATGGTGGTATAAAAAAAGTTTTAAATAAAATAATATAATCATAATCGAGTGATAAAGAAAAACGTGTTCAGTGGCTGTGTTATCAGAATTGTGCTAGATTCCCGTGACGACATGTACATCTGGCTGGTTGGGATTTGTTTGTTCACCAGTGGTTGCACAGCCAGCCTCGCAGGCCTACACCAACAGATAACCATAATCGCAGACGCCACGCCCCGGCTGCTTCAGCTGGCCGGCTGCTTCAGCTGGCCGGCTGCTGGTACCGCCGTCGCTAAGAGCAAGCAAACCCCTCTCTGTTTTGGAGTCGCTCACCAGCTTCTGCAAGAGACTCGAGACTCGCCTGTTCAGGGTTCACCTGGACTCTGCTTCGCCTCCTTCCTCTACTAACCCCCCCCCCCCTCCCCCCGCTAAAAACCTTAAGCACTTCTTGTTTGTTCGTATAGGCCTGGCACTTACACTTAGTATCTTAGCACCTTGGATCTTAGCTATCTCTGTTCTAGCAATGGGTTAACTTATCAATTATGTTCTGTTCTAGACATCCGTACCGACAGCAGTATATTGTTGCACTTTCTTCTGACAAATGTACTTATTGTAAGTCGCTTTTGACAAAAGCGTCTCCTAATAAGTACATGAATGTAAATGTAAATATCAGACGGTTTGGTCTGACAGAGGCTAGTCAAATTTGATAAATGATCTAATAAATACAATCAAGCTCCATGATCAATTCCATCTTAGTAATTGTTTGCAAATCACCATCATGAGAACAATCATATCATAACAATCACCTTATCGTGCGTACATCCGTATATGGTCGCCTACTTTATCACCAGGTGTGATAAGACAAGCCATTTCAAAATCTACCCTCTCGTGCCATCACACATGGGCGTGTCCACCCAGATGTATAATGGATAGGTCAGCCTACCAGTTGGTTCAGTCCGCTGAGTAGGCTGGTAGGCTGATCTGTCTGTCATACACGCCCATGTGTAAGGTAGATTTTGAAATGGCTTATAACGGCTAATGAACATCACACCTGGTGGTAAAATAGGGGACCTTTAATGAAAGAAGTGTACGAAAATAATTTAAACTACTGCTATATGACAAAGCATCCCTTAAGTGCGTGTAATCCAGGAGAGGTCCGTAGTCCAGGCCCAGCAACAGAAAATAGAAATAGCAGCTAAGTATTAGCCAATCCTGATGCCTTGATAAGTTCAACCACTCCGATGTTCATCCACCCTAACTCCGTGTCTTGTTTTGACGGCATGGCAGTTGGCAGCCTCCTATCAGGACATTGCCAAAATCAAGGGTTTCTGCTCCTCACGCTTGCCCAGCAGGTTGGACAGCATCCAGGAGGAGAAGAAGAAGAACTCCACGGCAAAGCTGAACTCAAACAGCTCCAGGTTCACACTGAGCATCCACTCAACCACAGCAGAGAGGTGCATGGACCTGTAGTCCAGTTGAGCAAACAGTATTGAATCTGAAGCAATTGTGGGTTAGGGAAATATATAGTTAGTTTTTTTTATATTACATCCATTGAATATATATATATATATATATATATATATATATATATATATATATATATATATATATATATATATATATATATATATATAATCGTTTTTTTCTGTTTTTATACATTTCTAAATATGTATATAAGGCTTGTACATCAGAATGCATCATGGGATTTTTTGGTTGGGGATACTCTGCCATATTGAGAGGACTCAAGAGTTGCAGCACTGTACAATCCTTGATCAACATAAATATACCGTAACCTAGGCTAATGAAAACTTAGTTTTACCACGTCTTGCATGAGAAACGCTGTGGCAGTTTAAAACACAACAACGTCTCCCCATAATGAAAAGTCCTTTCACGATTAATTACTAAACAATGATAAAAAAAAAACATGACTACCAACATAATAACTAACATGCCAATGCTCATATGCTTCCAAAATGGAGGCGGTCATTGCGATGTGTCTTCACAATGTACAATCTCTATATTGTATATATTTTAATGTATACATTTTTCCATTGTATCATTTTTATAATTTTTTATGATTTTGAAAAACAATACTAATTCCTTGTATGGGTGAACCTACTTGGCAATACATCTCATTCTGATTCTGAAAGGTCTAAAGATAAATTCCTATTCGTCAATCTCTAATAATCTAAACTACTCTAATAATTCATAATCTAAAATGTGTTTTGTTTTTTTCGACACAAACTTTTGTGGACAGAAAATCAGGCTCATGAAAGGATACAGCTGATGGTGAGGATGACCTGAATCACAGAGGAGATGATCCGGAAGGGGTAGAGATATTTTTCAAATCCAGTCAGCACACACTTCCCAGTGAGGACGGTCAGCAGCACGGTGTAGAAGCAGATGCAAATGAAGCTGATCGCAGCTCCAAGGTGATGCAGGAAAGTCAGCTTCCCCGGCTGTAGAGGAGAGAGTTAGCGATACGAGAGGATTGGTCTAGTGCAGCGGTGGAAAGTTACTGAGTACATTTACTCAAGTACTGTACTTAAGTACACATTTGAGGAACTTGTACTTACTTGAGTATTTCTATTTTCTGCTACCTCATACTTCTACTCCCCTAGTAGGTAAATATTGTACTTTTTACTCTATACATTTATCTGACAGCTTTAGTTACTAGTTACTTTGCAGATTCAGATTAACAATACAAAATCTACTCAATAAATACATTATATTATAACACCAATAATGCCTTTTTAACATTTTTAAATTCACTAGCTACCCAGCAGTATGTAAAGTAATATATAATATTATAAATATATATAAATAGTATATATAATATACATATATAGTATACTATATATAATAGAGTACTTTTACTTTTGGTACTTTAAGTATATTTTGATGCTGATACTTTTGTACTGTTACTTTAAGTAACATTTTCAATGCAGGACATTTACTTGTAACAGAGTATTTCTACAGTGTAGTATTTTTACTTTTACTTAAGTAAAAGTATTCTTCCACCACTAGTGTCATCATCATGGACATGACAGGTCTATGGGCGTAGTCCGATATTATCTATTATGGACCCTGGAAACCTTGATGCAATCTTAGCTTCATTGGTTACTATAGAGGTACTGAGGGAATGCAACGTAACTGGTTTCTACAATGTAAAGGTTGAAAATCAACATGCTGACAATCGTCATGCTGACAATCGTCATGCTGACAATCATCATGCTGACACACTCCCACTGTCATGCTGACAGTGGGAGTGTTCACCCAGATATATGATAGATAGATCAGCGGTGATCTATCCATCATACAGCGGTGATAGATCAGCCTTTACCAGTTGGTACAGTCCACTGGATAGGCTGGTAGGCTGATCTATCCATCACACATCTGGGGGAACACTGCCACTTGTGATGTCACTAGGGGGTTGATTTTGATTTTGACCCGTCTTGTAATGGCTAACATCACACTTGGTGGTAAATTAGTGTGAGTCTACCAATATCATTTGCTATTTTGACTGATATGAGATTCCCCTTACACACCAAGTCAAGCACTTGTTTGGGGGACAGTGATTTATAGGTCTATGTGCATTTCTATTACTCTCACTCATCTACTCGTCTATATTTTCTGTCCGTCTTTAAATACTGCGGCGTGGACACACTGACAAGTCGGTTGTGTTGTGACTGACGGTTGTGTCACCCATGCAGGTAGATGTTCATCACATTTCTTCACAGTATACTTTCACGTACCATTGTGCTTTTGTCTGAACCAACCCTACAGGTTTACCGTGTTGTAATATGTTGTCATAGGCTATTATGTATGCACTGCGATGCCTTGGTTGTGAAGTGGGTTACGATTAAAGTAGTCTGGGCTCTCTATAGTGTGCTATCATTTTATACAAAGTCTTGGCTCTGGCCAGATAACAGGTAACATAGAACAAACAGTTTCCCACCCATGTTTGCTCTTACGACACAGGAGCAAAGTTCCAATGTCCAGATGCAGTGCTGGGTACCTTTATAACATTTTATTACTATTTGTATTGTATTGTATTTTTTTGCCTACTCAGTCTGAAGGAAGTACTTACATTACAATTTCCTGCTGCAAATGCCCCCATGGCGGACACCACTCCGAATATCAGGGCGATGCGGCTCAGCAACACCTGATTGAAATTCTTCTCCATGACGTGGGCATGGTGGAAGACACTGAACACCAGGACTGAAGGCGCACGACCACAGTCAGAAAGATGAGTCGATGATTAATTAAGACTACGACTATGTACATATCAGTAAATATACCGTATTATGGAGAGTTGTGTTGTAGACTTAAAAACTCACATAGAAAAGCCCCGGCGCTGATGATGGCAGAAAAAAGAGAATTTTCTGGCAAGCTAGTCCCACTGGAGCTGAGGGAGAAAGAGTATTGGTTTGGTTGTTTTTTTAATGACATGACATATGTGGTAGGATAGCTTGCAATGGTACGGATAAGGAAAATAATGAGGGGGAGCTGTGAAACAGTGTTGGTAATATGTTACTGTGAAACTATACAGTTGGTGATATAACTGTGAAACTATGTAGGTGTACAGTATTATGTTGGTAATATAGCGACTGTGGATTTCCATACAGTATTATAGGCCTATTGCTAATTTATACCAGAGCATTGTTAAAGAGTTGATCCTGATTGGTCAATAATGTTGCAAGGCTGTGCATTATTTTTCAATACCAGGACACCTCTGCCTTTTCACAGTTCCGAATCAATGCAAATCCAACATTAAAATACAAATACAACCATGGACCAGATGTTTCCTTGACAACAACACACAAACAATATGCTCCAATACTTTAATTTCAAGTCAAAAAAAAGTAATGCAATAACGTTATAGATGAAAGTAACTCGTATCTCATCATTGTTGGTAACAGTGGTATAAGCAGAATAAACCACTCCGGGTGTCCCGTTATGGAAAAATAATTTACGACGGGGCGGTGATGTGGCCGAGGTGAAGCCGAGGTTGCGTACCACCTTACACAGCTGTAAGGCATAAACTGCCCTCGTGGTTTATGCCTTACAGAGCTCCTGTGAAACTCTGTGCAGTATATAAGTGGTTATAGATACCTTATGGTGGGGACCAGACAGCATTCTGTGGTATCATTCGTCCTGCAGTATTCCACAACGTCCCTGAAGCAGAATATTACCATTGGTTTAGTGAGGGAGACACGATTGAAAGCCTCACTTTTATGTAAAGAAGGATACTTTGGCTTTTTTATTCACATTTTTTCAAGAGACACAACTTACCAATCTCCGAGGGAGCAGACATGGTTGTTGTAAACGGCGATGCCATATCTTTAAAGAAAGTGAGAGAATTTGAATTTTCATCTTCTGGGACATGAGTTTGGTGAAACGTGTGATGACTTGGAGCACATTTCAAACAGTTGGAAGTCTTTGGTAAATAATATAAATACTGTTGGTATCCCAATGGAGATGTGCCCCTATACATACTTCTTGTATAGACAGCGGTTTAAACAGAATTGCCTTATCTATGAATTTCCCTCTTTCATAACAGACAACCTCAACAGGCTCGTCAACATGAACTATCTTCTGTAATGCTGTGGTGACCTCAACAGCCAAAAATGTTTCTCGTTGTTCCTTTATTAAGTGCTCTGTCATTGTACGTATTCTTGTTCCACAAGCAAGAGCATACCGCCAATAGCACATCATGTATGTACAGCAACACCCAGCAACACCCATCAAAAAGCAAAATGTATTGAATCAACAGAAAACAATGGCTAATCCACGTATAGCCTATTAATATAAGCGTTCTTTACTTCTGGGGGTGTCTACCTGTATGACTCAGTTCATGAAGCAATAACCTCAGTCCGGTTGTTCAGTTCCTCTTTCACACCCTTTTTTCTGTTAACCAGTCACCACATATTTCACATTATGATATTTCTCAGCCATCAATATGTAGCTTCAGTCAAAATTTATAAAATGAGAGTCGCAGAACTAGCTGGGGGGAACAATACTTTAGGCTACTGGCTCAGTAGTTGAAGACATTTTAATGATCTCATTTCAGATGACTCCTCCTAGCTGTAGGCTATTCAGTTCAACACATTGGCTCTACTTTATATACATGAACTCCACTGTGATCAAGACAAAATTGAGAAGAAAAGTCCACGAATAGAAAGGTTTGAACTTTAAACACTATAAAAAAAAATTAAAAAATGGTAGTAAATAGTAATACTGTTAAAAAAAAAAAGAGTAATAGTAAAAATAGTCAAAGTAAACTTACACAGACCACGTTCCAATGAGGGACACCAGAGAAAGAGACATGGGGAGAAGTATCCAGAAGGCCATGCTGGACCAGGGTTGGTTGTTAAGCAGCAGGTAATGTAAAAAAAAAAAAAAAAAAAGGGATGCTGCCCAATGGTCCTGGTCAAACTTGTATAACTGGTAGGGTCCTCCTCTCCTCCTGGCGGCCCCCGCAGCGAGATCTCCTTCGGTGTGGTTAGAAGAGGCGAAGCACCCTGGGGAGACGAGGCACCTGCTGCTCCTTCATGGGGATTTATAGTGACTTGGAGTTAGTGCTGCCCCACTTTTATCACAACGCCTTGAGGAGTCCTGAATGGGAGAGGCATCTCGCGCTCTCTCTCTCTCTCTCTCTCTCTCTGTGGGTGTCTCTCCCTCTCTCTCTGTTTCTCTCTCTCTCTCTCTCTCTCTCTCTGTGGGTGTCTCTCCCTCTCTCTCTGTTTTTTCTCTCTCTCTCTCTCTCTCTCTGTTTTTTTTCTCTCTCTCTGTTTTTTTTTTTCTCTCTCTCTCTCTCTCTCTCTGTCTGTGTGTGTGTGTCTCTCTCTGTGTGTGTCTCTCTCTCTGTGTCTGTGCGTGTGTCTCTCTCTCTGTGTCTCTGTCTGTCTGTTTCTCTCTCTCTCTGTGGGTGTCTCTCTCTCTGTGTCTGTGCGTGTGTCTCTCTCTCTGTGTCTCTGTCTGTCTCTGTCTGTCTCTCTCTCTCTCTCTCCCCCTCTCTCTCTCTCTTTCTCTTTAAAGCATGTATGTACACAGCAACACCCAGCGACACCCACCCAAATGTAGTCGACACAGCATGTCGACTACATTTCCCAGACGGCTTAATGGTTAATTCACTGGTGAATGGTTAATGGTAGTGGTGTGCGATACTGCATTTTTTTTTTTTTGGGGGGGGGGGGGGGGGGGGGGGGGGGGGGGGGGGGGGGGGGGGGGGGGGGGGGGGGGGGGGGGGGGG
>JAOPHQ010002321.1:0-27500 GCA_030340625.1 Merluccius polli
TTTGACCTCAAGTCTCTTGAGGAACTTTTGCGATGTGTCACGCCATGACAAATGGTGTGCGGGTCATCGTGTCTCACCACAGGTGTCGGATGGGCAGGGGAGTGTGTCTTATGGCCACCAGGGCTCCCCCTTGGTCCAGGTACAGCACGGCGTACTCTTCGTCAAAGATCTGCAGGAAGGACAAAGAGAGAGACCTCAGCCAGATCACATGGCACACTGCAGACAGTCAACGACCACAGTGGTGTTGATAGGCTTGGCGGTTTTTTAAGGTTAGATCGGGGTCACGTATTTTCACAGACACATGCATATATTTATACCATCGGCAACGCTTCAATGCGCCCCTTAAGGAATACAGATACACACGAAATGTGTTCAACTGCGAATTCACCAAGGTGATGAGGCACCCACGCAGAACATCAGAGCCGTGCACACATGCACGCATGTGCGCACACACACACACACACTTTATACACTTTATAATGAGAACATATTGCTCAACTCTGATCTATTTTTGGGACAATACACTCACATCATGGTGTCCGCAGAATAGAGAATTAAAAACAACGGTGTCCAGAAAGTAAAGTGAATTTTCCTTCAGCGCTCATTTGAATATCTACCAGACAAAGGCTAAGTGTAAAAGGCCAGGATGAAAGCAACTCAGTGATTAGGAGTGGGAAATCTGAATAGGCGAAATTATCATCAGCAGGATCAGGGGAGCAAGGAAAATAAAACAGAAAAAAACAAAGAATCGGTCGCTGTGGCCGAACGACTTGGCCGAAAACACATTATCGAGTTAATGACATTATACCACAGTGTCCAGCACTTTGCTAACCCGCGGCTAGCCCAATCACTTTTTCCGTGAGCCGTTACTAACTGATCAATTCAGTTGCGTTTGTGCTCTTCGGTTCAAAAAACAAAACAGGGTGAAAACACAGGGTGAAAAGAGTTGGAAATGATGCTGTTTTTGTGCTGTCGCCTATAAACTGTGAGACGTAGTTATGTAGTTGTATATTTGTGCAATTACAGCTTAAAAGCCTTTTAGAGTAACACAAACAAAACCAACCCAGACTTGTATAGATGTATGTATGCATCACAAAATTGCTAATGCTCAAAAGTGGAACGTGGAACAGTATTTATTTGTGTTGTAAGTGTGTTTATGCAAGGTGCAATGTGTGCACACAGCCGTGTTATTGTGAGTCTGGAAGCACGTGTCCACAGAGCCAAAAAAGGCCAGAGAAACAGAAACAACACACTCTCACCTGTCTCCATGTGTTGCCCGCATCAGATGTGATGAACACGCTCACATTGCCATTGGTCAGCTCAGAGCCAATGGAGCCTGGACGGAAGATGAGGAGCGGATGGTTAAATGGACGCAGGTGGGAGATGCGAGTTGTCCTCAAGACTTCAAGCTCCAGGAGTTGGCATACATTTTGTTAATGTTGAATTATTTTCCACATGCGATCCGTTATAAAAGCTAAACACGAATACTGCTTCTTCCTTATTTTTGACGTTCTGACACATCCCCTCACTTGTATCCATAGTGTGTATTGTGTATGAGGACATGTTATTTTCCAATTGTGTCGACTTCTGTGCCCGACTGCTGAAGTTTCAAATTAACAGGTCCAAATCATTTTTGCAGAGGGGAACCGTCAGGGCCCTCTAGGTCCTCAGAGAGGGCCTAAGATATTCTAGATATTCTAATTTTATTTTATTAATTCATAATTTGACAATTAACATCTAAACAAAAATGTTTCTGAGGAAATAAACCCTTCAAACCTGCCTATTCAATTCGTGTTGGAATGTGAAGTATCATAATTCTGCTGACTCTGCAGTTGTTGGGAAGAAAATGCTATGCAGCTCTGTGATTGGTGGTCCCACTATAATTTCACAGAGGGCCGAGTAATTCAATGTGACTAATTTCAAATGACAGTAACATTGACCAATCATATCTTCCCTCTAAATGGGTGGGCTTTGTTATCGCTAACTTTATGACAAGTTCCGCCCGCTGTGAGGGCCATGAATCACAAGCTAATTAACTAACTAGTTAGCTTATGGGGCGTGACTTGGTTTACTTCACGACGGCAGCCGCCGCGAGTAGCGTAACCGCTAGTGAGGAGGACATTGTTTCTGATATATTATCTACGCCGTTTTCTAGGTTAACTTCTAATAAAAAGTTGGAGTTAATCGTAACAGGAAGACCCGCACCAGAGCTAAAATTGGTTCAGAAAACCAAAGCTTTTGAAAGGCATTTCAACTCCAAGTATACGCGATACCCATGGATGACGGGATCAACCAAGGAGCAAAAGCTTTACTTTACTTTACTCTGGGGGGTCAGAGGGCCAAGGTTTAAGAGTCACGGTTCGCTACTGCATTTTTGTCATTAACATTTTTCGGTCAAAGACCTAGACAGATACTCTTCCAATGTTTTAGCAAAACAGCATTTATTTTATTTTAATTTGTAAGATATGCACACATTTGCGAAATATTTTACTTTTTACTCTTTCTTTTCTTTTGTTATGGTTAGGGTTAGGGTTAGGGTAAGGGTTAGGGTTAGCTAACCCTTAAATTGTCAACCCTGAAGTGAAAAAACATTTCCAAATCCTTTGTGTGTGTAGTATTTGAGTATCCAAAAGTGTTTAAAACTCACACAATTTCAAAACATGTCAGGTTTCTTTTTTTTGTGCTCAATCACTAAAAAACCTTTCATGTCAATTCATACAAAAAGGGAGAAAAAAAACCCTGAACATATCTGCTAGCTTAGCCATTTTAGCTTTACCTCCTACTCACCCCTGTGTGATGTCTATGTGCGAGTGTGACAATAGCAGCGCAAGGAGAAAAGACCATTGAAGTGAGAAGCTACCTTAGGGAGAACCAGTCATATTGCTCCATCATGTGTTTTTTTCCCTTCCATTTCTTTATTATTTAAAGACATTTCGCCGCATCTCTCTCACCCTTAGGACCAGCGGCTGGCTGGGGGGGAGGCATGTGATGATTGTGGTTTAAGTACCTTGGGCTAGGTCCTTGCAATGTGACTTGGCTTTGCTCAAATGTTAAATGATACATAAGAGTTGGCAGTTGCCTGTGGAAAGCGTGCACTGGAGATTTACAACAAAAAAGACAACAAAAGCAAGAGGAAGAAGGGGGCGACCAACCCCAAACTGCCACATTGTCCTTCTTTTTTCTTTTAGTGACATAGAAAGGAGTGGTTTTAGGTCCCGCAGTGCACTGAAACTACAGAGCCAAGATTTTGCTTCTGACATTCGCAATCGAAGGGGGCACTGGTGTTATCTCTGAATGTTGTGGCCTTTTCTCTTTTATGTACGATTGCGTCACACCGCGTTGTGGAAAGAAAAGAAAGCAGAAAAAAAAGCGTCCCGATCTCTAATTCTAAAAATGTAAATAACTTACTTTATACCATGGCCCGGGTGAATACTCAATTCTGTTTGGCCTTATCACCGGTCTAAAAATGAATGCGCTAAACAAAACATTAATAACCTTGAACCGGACTCAGACGGGACTACATTTAGAAAGCTTCCCCGTTGCCATGTTGTTACTAAGATTGTCTCTATTTACTGGAGTAATAAGGTAACGTCCGCATTCCCTATGAATCTCATGTTAACTGATATTAGGCATTAGTCAGACCCAGACATTAGTCCGACCCATATATTTCTCCGGTCATTTGCCGTTTGTTTCCAGGAACACAAAAAGTAGCCATGGGATTTGTTTGTTTTGTTTTTTTTACCAATGATTCCAACAAATAAAGTGTCTTTCCAGTAAGCGCCCCCTTCAATCACACGATAGGTCAAATGGTCCATTTCACACACCTGACGCCACGATGATCCCAGGAGCAGAGTCTTTGCTGGCTATGTTCCCTGACGTGTATGGGTTGGCCGACACCTGCAGATGAAGGTGTAGGGAGCAGTACGGCTGCGGAGGTGAAAGGGAGAAGCGTCGCTTATACATCAAGAACGGTACAATAAATAAACTCGCCAGACAAATCCCAGATCAGTCATCATAGGTAAGACATGTCTACTATAGAAGAAATTGTTCAGTCGGAGAACCACACACACACATACACACACACTCATACATGCTCACACACAAAATCAATTCTGAATGAAAGGGTTACGGCAATAATATGAATGCCCAGCCCAGCCCCCCCCCCCCATCAGTTTTTTTTTTTTTTTTTTTCAAAACACCATCTCCCCAATGGCTGGTCCCACCATTAATTTTGATTGGGGTAACCTTTACCGACACAATTCTCATTACAATCCAGCAAAATGCCAGTGGTGCGAGCCATGGTTTGACGGGCTGTTTAGAGGTTTATTAAAACTCTGACATTTTCTGACAAATGACTGTATAATATGGCAGGATAGCAAGGAACGCCACTGAATCACTAATTGGTTTATCAAAAACGGGTGATTATTTTGACTTTTAAAAATAAAGTATCGAAAGGAGAAGACAAGGCGTAGGTGGCCTTGTAGCCATCTTGTCCATGCGTCTTGTGTGATGACAGCGAGTTGTTGTCTGAGTTGTCCTTTTCTGCTAGATCCCTCTCCAAACTACAATAGTAGCGGCAAAAACACACCACTAAACGCCAAGCCAAACAAAGAGCATAGCAACGGTTTCCACACTGGCAGGTTTAGGAGCGGGGCGGGTGTGTTATTTCTGGCTGACACGTCTTCTCTTCTGTGCGTTTCTTAAATGGGAGGTCGGCTTATTGGACTGAATCAAACCATCTGACCTTTTAGCCGAGCGGCCTGGGAGCGCTCAGCTCTGACGAGAGCTGCTCTTTTTTGAGCCCATCGCTGCAGGGATCAGTCAAACCCTGACAAGACCTTTCTTTGAGGATGCAAACACACACACACACACACACACACACACACACACACATTTGTACACACACACAGACACACACACACACACAAAAACACACACACCAGAATACATGCACCCATAGGGATACACACAAATGCACAGCAGCACACACACGCACACACACACATGCAAACACACAAACGCCCCAGAACATATGCACACAGACATACACACACACACACACACACCCACCCACACACTAGAACACACACACACACACATGCACCAAAACATACGCGTACACACACACACACACACACACACACACTCACCAGCACACAGTGGATGTTGTTTCCTCTCAGGTCTGTGATGGGGGCCTGCAGGAGCCTCCAGTCCCTTCCCCTATTGTAGGTGATGAAGGTCTTCACTTGGTTATCCAACCTTTTGTTGGCGAGAAACATGCCTTTTATCCCTGCCACCTAGGACACAAACACATTGATTTATTCATGTATTATTTTATCCTGAAAAGTACAAGCATAGAAGATATACATACAGTATGTCAGTCGAAAATACAAACAATTAACACAAGCTTTTATGTAAATGATCTGGTTAGAAATCGTCCCACACTGTCTCTTAGTGATATTTCTGTATTTCTAGCTGAGCTCCGTGTAGCCGCACACACTGGGTGAGTAATGATTGATTATCATGGGACAGGTAATCAATGTTCGCCTGACTTGTTCTCGAAGGCACTAAGAAATAGCCAGAGGACACAGATTTCAGTTGATGACACGCAGGCAGGGAAACTGTTGTCCATAATTGGCAGATACTTCGATATCGGCAGGACTTAGCATATGCTAAATCTCCCCGTTTGTGACCCCAATCAAGACATTGGGTTTAATTGCAAATGGGTTGAATCCGGACATGTGTGGAATAACCCGGCGCTAAACGAATTGATGCCGAGGTATATTGTTAAACCGAGCTTGTGCATGACCAGAGTACCATCAACCGCTTCAACCTGTCATATTGGGTCCTATAATTGGAGCAATTTCAGATCCTACATCTGCATGTTTTATATAACTTAATATAAGGAAAAATCAAGTTTAACATCGATGCCCCTGGCACAGCCCCCGTTATAACATTGTTTGTGTCAGCGCTTTATTTCCTGTTTAATATTCACACAACGCACTGTAAGAGCTATAGGCTTAGCTTTCAAGGCCCATCAACTCACTAAGAAATATTGATCAATGCTCATGACAAGGCTAGACAGATGTCAATCAGGCTTTCAATTACCGCTGTCGGGTTGCTTCACAACAACACTCAATGTGTTTTGTCCATATTGATCATTTGGGTCGAAGAGGAAATTGTGGATTCAATAATATTTGTATTGCATGCAATATTAGTAATAGCATTGATTTTTCTTTATTTTTTTCTTTGCGGTGTCCAGGACGACTTAAACAGACAAACAGGCAGACAGACAGACAAAGAGAGAGAGAGAGAGTGAGAGTGAGAGAGAGAGAGAGAGAGAGAGAGAGAGACAGACAGACAGACAGACAGAAAGACAGCCAATCAGACAGATAGTCTAACCCCAGTACAGTGAGGAAAGAAACAGCCAGCCAGCCAGAGTATGGTTCCAGTAAAGTGAGTGTACCTCATAGAGGTCCACCATGACGTTCCCCTCGGGGCCCATGCTGCTGACCACGTTCTCCAGGGCCAGCGTGTAGTGGACCCCGGCGGCCTCCGACACGTACAGGTTGTACGTCTCATTCTGGTTCCACTCACGCACCGCCGCCACCACGCGGTTCTCGTCCGTACTGATCACATGCAGGTCCTGGGGGCGGGAGTAAAGGGGTCACATGGGGGCGGGGGGAGTGATTGCGTTATGATGATATGTTGCTTTTCATTCAAACGTGTCATTCGGTCTTCATCTGTCCTTTTAATGACTGGGGATGATGGGAAATGTTATTGTATTGATCACAGCAGATGATAGTCTGACATAAAGGTTATCCACTATATTTAATATACATCCCCTATATACGTTTTGGGTATTATGTGCCTTTTTAAAGAATTTCAGAATATGCTACAGCTCATTTAATCTCTTGTTACATTAAGTCAACATTATTGTACATGCACCTCTTTGTTCATGATATGGTTGGTATTGTATACATTTTTTGTAGCATAAAACCATAAAGTATATTTGACATATAGTATGATTTTTGTGAAGAAATGTGTATATAAGAAGAAGTTTTTCAAATATATCTTTTTTAGAACACCCGTTTGACAGTACTTTACTAACTGTACACAGTTTCTTCCAACTTTCAATATATATGGTCCGTCTCTAATTGAACAAGGCTTTTCTCAGGAGAGATAATGAAGTGTGACCTGACATAGCCAAATATATCACGCCTGACACTTTGCCTCTTTCCTGGAATCAAGATGCATGAAATGTCATAACGTACTCTGTGACCGGTAACATTTTCCTAAGTGGATCAGATTAATAAAATGGCCCGCTGGGTAAGAGAAAAAAAAATCATATTCAACAGATCATTTTGTAATAGCACCGTGAAAAGCAGTGAATGATCGTGTAAAAACACTGTGTTCTTTTGGCAAAATATAAGCAGAGGAGGACATTATGCGGTTGTTTTTCCCTACCCCTTACTGTTCCTTTAATACCACGCGGTGAGACGAGAGCGGCCAGGAGACTTGATTGAATACAACCTGTTTAATTGTCACGAGAGATGCGGAGACACAGGCCCAAGCCGCCTGGCAAAACATCTGAGACAGTGATGGATATGGCCTTGGACTACTCCGTCAAACAAAACAATTAAAAACAAATTCACAGCGCGACACCGACACACCACCGCACCGCAAAGAGTAGCGGATTATCGCTTTGTGCCGTTGGACGCCTTCTGGCAATTGGCCGATCGGGATCTTTCCACATAGACTGAAAAAGTTGGAGTTACCTTGGGCAAGGTGTACTTTGGCAGCTTCATGGGTGTGAAGACGTCTCGTTGGGCTGACACGTAGTAAATTGTGCGGCTGCTGGTGGACACCTGCGAGCGACAAAAACACTCATCACATATTGACAGCGTGAAAAATTACATCGACAACGAAATAAGGAAGACGTACATAAAACATATGTTAAACTGTGCCTTTAAAACAATCCCTTTGGACATTTAAAACAAAGTTGCCACACGTTCAGTCTTTTTATTTATTTTACTTTTATTTATTTTTTACCTCAATCGGGGCCCATCACCCACCTGGACAAAGACGTACTCATCCTGCACCACCAGGGAATTGGGGTCAATGAAACCAGGGAATGGTTTGCCCTTGTTGGCCTCGGTGCAATTCTGTAGCTTGCAGGTGACGTACAAAGCCTCTGCGCCATGGGTATACACACACACACACACAAACACACATAGGGATTGACACAAATACACACACGCACACACACACACACACACACACACACGTCAAGCTATGGTGTGAGCACTGCTATTAACCAATGCAGAGTGGCCTTCACTCAAAAGAGTCCAGAAGCCACAATCGGCGCCTTGCATTACTCATGTCAATAAAATGGCCCCCGCTAAAGACGGTGGAAGGGAGATGTAGAAGATAGACGACCAGAGAGGCCAATTGCCTTTGCCGCTTTCAATCACAGAGCCAGGAGAAAGCCTGTCCCCACGTGTTAGCCCATGCCAACTATATGTCCACATATGGGTGATCAATAGTGATAGCCTCAAACAGGGGCACAGGGGTTTCAATCTGTGTGTATGTGTGGGGGCTGTGTGGGCTGTGTGTGTGTGTGTGCGTGTGTGAGACGAAGAGAGAGTAAGGGTGTGTGGATGCTTGGCAGGATCTATTTCACCTGGCTGCTTAAATCGCACTTGATGTAACGACTAAAAATAGAAATGGCATTTAATCAAGCGAAACAGGCGATGCAGGAGCAGAACTTGCGTTATGTTTACACATGTGCGATTTGGGGAAAAGTCCAATGGGAACCTGAGTGTTGGCCCGTGAGTCAGAGTTGTGTATAGCTAGATTCAGAGTTGTGTACCGTAGATTCAGAGTTGTGTATCGTAGATTCAGAGTTGTGTATCGTAGATTCAGAGTTGTGTATCGTAGATTCAGAGTTGTGTATCATAGATTCAGAGTTGTGTATCGTAGATTCAGAGTTGTGTATCGTAGATTCAGAGTTGTGTACCGTAG
The DNA here is from genome assembly GCA_030340625.1 of Merluccius polli. Taxonomy (NCBI): domain Eukaryota; kingdom Metazoa; phylum Chordata; class Actinopteri; order Gadiformes; family Merlucciidae; genus Merluccius; species Merluccius polli. The sequence continues at coordinate 9,025 of JAOPHQ010002321.1, forward strand.
ATTCAGAGTTGTGTATCGTAGATTCAGAGTTGTGTATCATAGATTCAGAGTTGTGTATCGTAGATTCAGAGTTGTGTACCGTAGATTCAGAGTTGTATAAAGCTAGATTCAGAGTTGTGTACCGTAGATTCAGAGTTGTATGTAGCCAGATTCAGAGTTGTGTATCGTAGATTCAGAGTTGTGTATTGTAGATTCAGAGTTGTATGTAGCTAGATTCAGAGTTGTGTGTTGTAGATTCAGAGTTGTGCATTGTAATACGCGCACAGACTTCACCACCGGCCATCGGTGATTCATTCCAGGTGGAGAACTTTATTCATTGAAATATATGCATAGCGGAAGTCATGGTCATCGTGTGTCCCGGACTGTCAGTTCACGTTATCCTTCGACAGAATCAGCTTCATCACAATCCCAGCGCATCCCCGCCCCCCCCCCCCCCCCCCCCCCCCCCCCTGTAGAAGCTGGACGCCATAATATACGGAATTCAATTACTCACGTCCTTCGGATATGCTGCTCTCCAGGTGAATTAAGCCTGGTTCTTTGTCCAAGCCCATTTTAGACCTGCAGAGGGGGAAGGGGATGGAGGGGGGGGGGGGGGGGGGGAGAAAACAAATAGGTTTGGGGGAACATCACCATCAGTCTTTCAGGTTGGAAGGCAGTGAGGGGGAGATGGGGGTGTGGGGAGGGCGGGTGAGGGGGGTGAGGGGGGGGTTCCAGGGCATTTTGATCAAGAAGATTGCCGTCTTAAATCTTAAAAGGGAAAAAAGAAACACGCATTGAGGAGCACACCAGAGGGTAAATGTCAAGCTCTGTGGAGATGTTGGCAGGCAAAGGTTCCTCATCAACTCAACCAAAATTAAATAAAGATCCTTAACGTCCTTTCTTTTCTCTCATAAATACCCCCCCCCCACCCTCCCGCACACACACACACACACACACACACACACACACACACACACATACACCATTAGAGGCTGTGAAAAGCCATTGATTTACGTTCTACACACGAAACGGCCACAGATGGAATGGAATCTAAAGTCATTACAACATGAAATATGCATTAAAAAGACTGGAGGATCTGAGGAGACTCAAAGGAAAGCAGGGGTATGGTAGGAGGACGAAGAGCGGGAGATAGAGAGAATACAAGAGATCACGGGAGAGAGACAGACAGACAGACAGACAGAGAGAGCGAAAGAGAGAGAGAGAGAGACAGAGAGAGAGAGAGAGAAGGGAGACAGAGACAGAGACGGAGAGAAAGAGGGAGAGACCGAACGAGCCACCCTGGCTCCTAATTATTTCACGTATTGGTATTGTGGGTGGTTTCCCAGATGAGGCAGAGCTCTAAAAAGATGGCCTACTTAACGACCCGCTCAGCTTTCATGAACTACACATCTCCGTTGCCATTAAATAACCAGGAAGGCGTGAGGGAGTCTGAGTACCGCCTGTGGGAGACCCAGAACACACTGAAGCAGTTTAAAGACGGATGGCAGAGTGGTGCTGGTGAGAATGACACAGTGGGTCACACAGTGCCTCTCGCCTCGCAAACTCCCAAGACCTGGATCTGACTCCCGGCTAAGAGTTGTTCCTTCCTTGTGTGTGTGTGTGTGTGTGTGTGTGTGTGTGTGTGTGTTGTTCTCCAGGTACTTTTTGAAATGCAGCTCAGCAATTCAAGGGTTTCCAAAAGAGAATGGTGTATGTATGTATGTATGTGTGTGTGTGTGTGTGTGTGTGTGTGCGTACATGCGTGCATGTGTCCATGTGTGTGTGTGCATGTGTGCGTGTGATCCACTGAAGAACCCGTGCGCCATCCACGCTGTATCTTCCTTCCTGACCTCAGCGAGATTGGTTGGCAAGTCCTTTAAGAAAATGTATTCAGCAGAGCGAAAGTGAATTGCAATGCATCTATACTTGTCTCTGCTCATTAATGGACATATAGAAGACCTATGTGCGCCACGTATACCGGATTTTTGTGATTTGATAAATATATACACATTTTTATAGCTCTGTTTTGGGAAGCTATTTGTTTGTTGCAGTTGTCCAGATGCCAGTGCATTGTGGATGGAGCGGTTGCCCACCAAGAGAATGTTAATAAGAGAGAGCTGTGAATAGCGCTGCCAAGGCGAGCCACCTTTCCATGAGACGATTCCCTGTTTATTTTACGCGCAAAAAAAAAAATATTTAGAAATACGCATTGTTTTGTCAAGTCGACTTTGTTGTGGTATGCTCACCCAGGGTGCACTGTTTGACAGAGCGCCGCGGCAGGTTATTTTTCCCCGCCAGCCGTGACCGAGTTGCAAATCAGCCCTGTACTTTGTGCCTTTTGTTCCTGGAGTTCCTTCGCCAGCCAAATAAACACACAGGAGCGCCGGGCCCCTGACGCAGCCTCATTAGCATGGCTGCCACTAGCTGCCTCCGTAGCCGCGCGGCGCCGCGGCCACGTCCAGGAATAGAAGGCCGACTTGTTCTGGTTCAAGCATGGCGCCCCCCCCCCCCCCTCCTCCAGGGCTTCCTTACCTTGCAGGGCCGGACGACCCGGTGCTGGGTCTCCTTTGTTACACGCTGCATCACAACGGACCGAGCGTAATGTACTTGGACCGCCACACGGAGTCAAACAAGTAGATAATAATGGAGATATGAAAAGAAAAAAAAAACAATAGCCAAATAACAGAAGATAGGTTATTTTATAGATGAATCTGTGGATAGATTATAATGGACTTAAAAGCTTTTCCGCCGCAGGCAGGTCTATTATGTCTACATCACTTTTTTTTTCTTTTTTTTTTTTCATCACCTAATCAAATACAGCATCGGGATGGCACGGCAATTAAATCATTTTGAACCCTTCTGTCCAAAAGTGTAGCATTGCGGAGAAGCTTAATCTAGCTGTCTACTAGTACAGAGAACCAGTGGCCATGACAAATGAAAGAAATCACTTTGTTTAATTTCTTCTCCGGTCTGTCGGTCTGTACATGTGTTGTTACGTGTATTCATGTATTCACTTTGTTCCTTTTTTTTTTTCTTATAACATCTATTTCTAAGGCTGAATCTTTGAGATAGTGTTCAGCGTTCATGCGTTTCAGGCTTAATACATCTAAAACTGTCTTCAATTTCATTAATAAATAATTTATTTGAATGACAAGTCTCAGATAGCATGGCAGCACAAAACACATTTGTGGGAGTCACCCAAAATAGATGTCATTTTCAACAGAGAGGTAGTAGCAATGCATAGATCTAGACTAGTTTTGATCCCTGAAAACATATTATCCCCAGTGACTGTTGACTGTATTGTCAGAAGGAGGGGGGGGGACATAACAGTAGCGTGGTTCCCAGCGGACCCAAAGTGGGGTCCACTGATATGGATATGGGATCTCAGGAGATTGCTGACATCAGCTATAGATATATTTAGAGGTCTCATAGACATCCTGTGTACGAACCGACTGCCTAATGTTTCATAGCCAGACGCAAACTACTACTAATCACTGTTCAGCTTGTAGTACTGCGACGCGTTTACGTTCACCGGGACATTGATGTTGATTGGACGAAAGCAATTTTTGTGGAAGCAGATGCACAACAGTTAAAGTGCAGGTCGCAAACATTTTCAGAGGTAGAAATGGTGTCACGGGCCGAAAAACGTTGACAACAACTGGGCTAGGGGTGTTGGACTCCCAGGAGACAGGTACTGGGTTTTACTCCCAATGGCCACATAGTCTGCCTTCATGCATAGGCATACAACTCGGGGGTGGGGGATACGTCCCCATCAATATTTCAATATTTAGAACATGTGCATTTGCTGTCCCCCCCCCCCCCCCCCCCCCCGCAATAAAAATATGAAAGAAGCAGATTACTTTTATTTTGAAAAAACCGCGTATAAAAAAAACAACTTTACTTATATGGACGCAAGAATGCCTCCGACAGCGGCGGGTCCTTATTCTTAAGCACTGGGTCTTTTTTTTTACTCCAAAATACACACACACACATTCACCAATTTGGTAATATTTTAAATAACATTTAAATAATATATTTTTAATAAATTATTTACATTTTATTATATGGCCTTAGTGTGGTACATTCCTAACAAAATATAGTGGTTATATCACACATACCATGTAGCCTGTCTTTTAAAGAAGAATTTGAAGTTGTCAGGGCATAAAGCCAATGATCTGTTGATCTTTACCAATCAAGACTCGATAGTCTAACAATGGCATAGCTGTCAGTGCTGACATTTTGTTTTGTTTTTGTATTGTATTTTAATCGTTTAAATCGAAAATCGAATCAAATTGTGATCTTAAAATCGAAAGTCAAAATGAATAGTGGATTTGGAGAATCGTGACACCCCTAACACACACACACACACGGCCATGATGTGTGTCTGCTTTAATAACAGTTAGATGTACATGGTTCCTAAAAATCATCAAAAACACAGATGCGTGATATATTTTGAATGTGCAGAAAGGTTTGAACATGAGCCGAAATCTTGATGGAACATATATGAGCTTTAGTCTAGAGGTTTATTAATGACGTAAAATTAATTAATTTATCATTGATGTGGATCGGTGCCACATGCACATTCAAAGAGATTACTTCCACAAGCAAAAGACACAAAAGAGGACAGAAGAGTAAATCATGCCTATCTGTGTGTTGACTCAGCAATAGGGATGTTAACAATTAACCATTTAACCGTTAACCGAAAAATATAATTTCTGACTGATTAACACTATCAGTTAAACGGTTAAAAAATATATATTACAAAATAATCCTCATGTTCTGTTGTCGTTTTTGCTGAAGTTGCACATGTCAAAATAAAGGGCTGGCCCCAAATATTCAAATAATCGCAGTATCCTTCATTTGTTTTGTATTCGAACATAACATTACATAACATTTTCGGTTGTAGTTTAGTACACCACTATAATTTGTTCACATCGCTTTGCCTTTAAGAGTGCTGTTACCTTTAATCAGACAGGTTGTCAGTGATGACATGATATCCATGTACATCTATTATGTATTTTATCCATATACATCTATTATGTCTTTTATCCATATACATCTATTATGTATTTTATCCTAATACATCCACCCTTTATCAAGTAGCCGCTTCTGCTTTTTTCCTCTCCACTGAGATGATGTTTCTCGAGTGGTAATCCCCACACTCACTACCATTTTGAGAAACGGCAAGACTGACAGAGCTGTCAAGATTTGCTGTCACTGGGAGCACTTTAAACTAACCGATAGCCTGTTAGCCTGCTATATGCCAATCCTAACCAAGCGCATTCATGTCATTAGGTAGTTGTAATAAAAACCTAAGTAATAATCTGTTTTATTTAATAATGCTGGAGGCACACGCTCACACAGGCTTCACATAGCCAGTCGGCACATGACAAAACAAAGTGTTTAATTATTCGAATATACCTTTGGAAACGTAATGATTATCAGAAGCTTGAAATGTGAAATTATGCATTCAGGCAGCCCTCCTTTCCAATAAAAAAAAATGTTTAGGGGTCACAGACATGTCCATTTTTTTTTATAGCACAATTATTTTTATCAGTTAACGGTTAAGGACCGGTTAACGAGTGTCGGTTATCGGTCAGAAAAAAAAGTCAAAATTAACTGCTAATAACTAATAATAATTAAATGAGAAAAGTTGATCTACAGGAGAATAAATATGTTAAAGCAATACAGACAACTGACAGCCTTACTGCATTGTATTCCATCATATTTAGAATGATCATCTGGTGCCTGAGGTTTGTGTTTTTCTTTACATACATAAAGACATTTCCACCATAAATTGATGCGGAAAAGGTATAAAGGTAGACGTCGGCGCATACCAATTCACCAGAATGCAGGAAATGAAGTGTTTGATGTTGAAAATGTCCCAGCCCCCCCCGCTTAATGTCCCCCCCCCCCCCCCCCCCCCCATGTTCAAACAAAACCTACGCCACTGCCTTTATGCATCATTGAGCAAGATGCCTAACCCCTCTGCTCCATAATGACATGTTTCTGAAATCACTATAATTCACTTTGAATGAAAGCGTCTCCTAACCAAATAGGAAACAGTAATAAAATGGCGTACTTACCAGTAGAAGCGGTTAGGAGACACTCTCTCGTGCACCAGCTGCCACCGTCTGCCAAACTCCACTGAGCTGTAGAGCTGTAGCCGAAAAAGACAACCACACATAATGTATTTATGAACAGTACTGATTTCTTAAAACATGTCCTTTATATATGCATCCCTTTAAAATGAATGAGCTCATATATCTACTGCTCAATTAGGTTATTGAGGAATACTTTTTATTTAGTACTTAATACCGCCACAGGGTTATATTTTTTTTCTATATTACTTTCATTTTAACAAATCAACATGAACATACCATTTATTATTAATTGATATACTGATAATAACAACAAGTAATATAGTAATATACTGCTTGTAAATGTTGAACACCCCAAAAAAATGCTATCTTTGAGTCGCTGTTATCTTGGAGTGAATCTGTTGAAGCTTTTTTTTTTTGGTTACGGTTGGCAAAACTACATTTACAGTGGAGGTCCAGAACGTGACCCATTACAGCAGACATGCGCGGCGCGCCGGCCAGTGGACACGGTGGGAGAAGGTGCTGTGTGTGTGAGCAGCGCTGTAATTGCTTCTTCCCCATAGCAGCGGTGCCTGTGAATGGGGTGGAGGTGTTGCTGGTGGCCGGGGGGGGGGGGGGGGGGGGTCGGAGGGCGACGGCATGCGGGGGTCTGGGGGGGGGGGGACCAGACCATAGCGGCTAGCCCTCAACACTATTGTTCACTAGTCAGCAAGTCACTGGCTTTGCTGAGATTTCACACACAAAAAATACTCCCACTGCAACACAGAGAAAGAGATGCTGGGCACCGCCAGGGGAATAAGAAAGGGATAAAAAATGAGGGGAGACATAAAACAACAAGGACCACATAGACGACTAAGGCTTTTCAGCAGAGGGAGGGAAGGAGGAACCTATTGTCTTTACTTATTTATTTTTAGGTTTTGGTTTCATTTGAGCAGTATGTGTCCAGTTGATGAAAGAGAGAACTGGGGATGTCACTCACCTGATCTGATGTAGCGCCACTCACCCTGTCCTACCAGTAACGACATACGCTGTTTAATACGGTGATAATATGCTGATGTTCAGTATAACAGCACTGGGACTTTTAACTACACATGCATCACTGCGCTTTACAGGTGCTCTAATAACTGTTAATTACATCGACGATCGTTGATTACGCTGTGAACTCATCGGATTCACATTATCTCCGGCACTCGGCCTGCGGCCTCGTACCTACGACCGAATCCCAGTGTGCTGATATTCACCATAACAGCGCTCCCTCTGGTGGGATATTGCCAATCAGATATCATAACAACAGAATGAAATTGGCTGTTTGTTGTAGATTCCAACAAACTGTGTCTGGATACCGTGGGATGGGTGGCATAGACTAATAATATTGATCAAAGAGAGGGTAATATTTTTTGCTAAACGCCGTAGCTGACGAGGGAAAAACGATTGCAATCCAGTTGTAGCGTCACACCAGAGAATACATCAGACTTACATGCTTGGTATGCTCCCAGAGCAGAAGTTTGGCAAAAGTACACTATATTTCAAGTTCTCTACAGCCCTAACGAGACATTTCAGACTGCAAAACTGACAGAGCACTTAGAAGAGGTTGAAACAAGTGATAGGTGACCTTTACATCTTGCAAGTGTGTGTGTGTGTGTATGTGTGTGTGTCTGGGACCGGAGTGGATGTCGTTTTGCCTGCAACTGTGGTGGCTGCTTAGCTTTTGAATCAAGAACCTTGTCATAGTGACACCATGGCAAAAGTTTTGAAATGTCAGCGACCTTCGGCGGTACAAATTGATAAATTAGGTTACTTTATAAATTACAGATGGCATCTAATGAGGCATTCAACCAATTCTGATGTCTTCTGCTATTTTTTTGTATTTTAAGCCTGAGCACATTAGCCTAGAAATCTAGACACCCCTAGCGGCAGCAAATTTAATTTGCAGCCAGGGGGGTCTAGCACTTCTCCGTCGGCTTTCTGTGCTGGAAAAACAGAAAATCTGTCAGGCCAATCACAGCGTGAGGGGCGGAGTCGGAAGCCGGGCTACCATGACGACAGAGTTGCGACGGTTCCGTGTTAGAGGTAAACAATGGCTGCTGCTGCTGGCAAACGGCTGTCTTTCCACTCGGCTTTGGCCGCGACTCTCCAAGACTTGAAGTTAACATTTTATTTCACTATTCTTCCACAATCCACCATACGGAACACTTCCCCATGGACTAATGTCCGTCGCTCTGACTACGTCACCTTCTTCGTTGCTCTGATCGGTTGTAGCGCTATCCTATTGCGTGCAGAGGGAACTTGAAAGACAACCGTTTATCCCGCCCACACTGCCAATGGAGCAGTGCCAGACCCTACATCTTTCTGATGGGGGTCTGGCTTGCCAGGCTATGAGCACATGTGTAAACAAACCTTTCATTAGTAGTTGATACATTTGATTTGTTTACATTCATCTATTTGCTTTTGGTTTTTAATTTTCTCTATCCCGAAGGGTGAAATTGATGCAGATGTTTAAACAGACCTCCGGTGCCCCTCGCCATTAATGTCCCTCACCCGGATCAATAATTGTTTTTAAATTAGCTAGTCCAAAGTGGATTAAACATCATTTAAACATATGCTGCTCGGCTACAGTTATCTCAATTTGATGATGTTCAGGGGGGGGGGGGGGGGTCTCGGACAAAATGGGAAGGAATCGCAGGAGCAGAGTGCATCTTAATCTTGATCTTAATGCGCGTGTTTAAACGATAACAGTAAAACGTTATCCCCCTAGTCAAGTATTGAACACCCTTTGTGCTGTGTTAAAATACGCCAACGCGCTCTACGAGACCACATGATCACTTAAGCACAATTAGGGCAGTGTTCTTGCGTGCGGCTCACTTGAAACACATAATGAGCGTGTCAACCAGAGCATTGAAAGGGGGGCCAATAATAACAAATGCATATATATATATATATATATATATATATATATATATATATATATATATATATGCCTGCCTACATGCCGTGTCTGTTTCATTTTGATTTCAGTATTATGTTTAAACTTGAATAGACATAGTCAAAGGTTAATTATCTTTTTTACATCTTTTTATTGCACAGAATATGTGGTGAGTGAAAATGTCAGGAACCTCTGATGTAGACTATGCTGTATGAAATCATATTATTAACTGGAAGTATAACTTACACTGTCAGCTAAATCAAGCCACATCCTACATGCTGTTTCAAATGTGTGCATGTGAATGTTTTTGTGTGCAACACCGCTATAGGGTACATTCAGAGAGCGAGAGAGAGGGACGTAGAGTGAGAGAGAGGGACATACGGAGAGAGAGAGAGAGAGAGAGAGAGAGAGAGAGAGAGAGAGAGAGAGAGAGAGAGAGAGAGAGAGAGAGACAGAGAGAGACAGAGAGAGAGAGAGAGAGAGAGAGACCTAGAGTGAGATAAGGGGACATAGAGTGAGAGAAAGGGACATAGAGTGAGAGAAAGAGGGGTATCCTCAGCCACAGGATCATTTTCTTCATAAATCCTCCATAAGAAAACATTAGCCCAAATAGGCTCTAAGTCTGTAAGCAATGGATGGCATTCATCCAAACGGTCACTCCAAAAGCGGCCATGAATTTCACCTTGGACATAAACAGGGACATTTTCATCCTGCATTGTCTCGGCCGATTATTTATACGACAAAACATTTGCACTCGGACTGAAGTGTGTGTAATTTTCGCGGACGGAAGGTGTAATATTTATTATCCACTTTGAAGGAGATAAGTGGTTTTTAACCAAAAAAAAACAAAAAAAAAAACTGTTGAGTCTCTGTGAGCCAAACAACCCTTCCCTCAGTACACCGGGAGGACGGGCGCCATCTTTCAAGATCCCCCTTCGGTGATTGGAACAAATCCCAGCCGGGTCACAGTTTAATGTCTAAGGGGCTTAGATGGTTTTTACGGAGATTTGTAGTCAAACATCCCCCCGTCGCCCAAACCGCTGTCCCGAAAAAAAAAGCCTCCCTTCCTTAGCATTACACAGTGGACAAAAACAAAAAACAGAATAAAGCGGATTCGGGTTTGTGTTTGAGGTTCCAACTCACTTATTACAACCGCATGGCACCACATACGGCAAACTCAGAAATAGGCTCCCCAGAAACTAAAAAGGAAATAAAAGAAAAGTTTGCTCCGTTCCCTCAGCGAACTGACAAGCCTGTGAGTTTGAAACCACCTCAGCTACGTCTGTCTATGTCTCTATTTCTCTCTCTGTCTCTCACTCTCTGTCTTTCTCTCGTGCTCTCTCTCTCTCTCTCTCTCTGTTTACACACCTTTTTCCCTCTCCAACAAACAAAAACACAAACCCAGACAGACTATAAGGTCTCGAAAGTCAATTTCCAGCATAATCGGGCTGTCTCTCATTGATTCGACCTGTTTCTCTTCCCCCCCTTTTCTCTAAAGAAAAAGAATGAGGATAACAAAAAAAAAAGCATCAAAGCTCCCCCCCCCCGGGAAGGCGGTCTCCTTTCTCACCTTCTGGTCGTGGCTGTAGGCCAGGATCCAGTCCTCCTGCTCGGGGTGGAAGAGGAGGCTGAGGATGTAGAAGCTGAGGCGGTACTTCTGGTAGTTGGCTCCCTCGTCGGTGCTGATCAGCAGGCTGCTCTCCACCTCCGGGTCGGTCAGCAGCATGATCTTAACGGAGAGAGGGTATTAAAAAAAAACAGAGAGAGGGTAAATGCCTAAATCCCCTAACCCTTATGCATGGAGGTGTGGGCTCCGAAGCCGTGGCCTCTGACTCTGTGAAGAATAAAGACAAAAATTAAATCACAAATAAAGCAATTTCCGGGGTGGATTCGATCGGTTGTTGCGGGCCTGGTTCCTCAACTTGCTCTTCCCACATCTTTTTTTTTCTTCCTGTTTCTCCCTTGTGTACTTGTATGTCTTTTATGTAAATGTGTCTCAAAATAAAAAAAATAAAAAAATAAAAAATAAAAAAAATAAAGCAATTTCCCGGTTTTCTCCCATCAGCCAATGGGCCCTTTTCACAGAGGTGTCATCGTAGGACAAACACAGGTGTTGCTCATCACACTCATTATTATACCAGGGAATGATCACATGGTACATAAAAGGCACAGCCTCATAATTAGTTATGAGGGACACAGTGTTTGTCCTACGATGACACCTCTGTGAAAAGGGTCCGTTCGTCTCGTTCTCGGTGGTATAAAAAAAAAGTAAAGAAGAGGATTCCCCTCACTCACATGAGGGATGATGATGATTTCGATGTGGCATAATTACCGTTTGACATGTGACGTGTGTAATTAGAACTGACTTTTTCGTCACAGTGTTATCCGCCGATTGTGAATAATGCGTGCGCTGCGGTGTGCGATGATATAATCCCTGTGACACACGCTGCCATTGATATGTTATATTGCTCACTGTGCGCGAGCGTGTTTAAGTGTGTATGTGTGTGAGGGTGCGTATGTGTGTGTGTGTGTGTGTATGTGTGTGTGTGTGTGTGTGTGTGTGTGTGTGTGTGTGTGTGTGTGTGTGTGTGTGTGTGCATGCGTGGCCATGTGCTCTGTTTTCCTTCCCTTCACGCTTGCCGTCTACGCTCACTCAGACGATGAAAGCACTAATTTCCCAAGGGCCCTTTTCTTTTTCTTAGAGGTCCGCCGCCAATTTTTTGTGACTGGGCCAAGTTTGAAAAAGACATTCACAAAATAAAAGTTACAACCATCCCCAATTTTAATTCAGTCGGCGAACGTGAACATGTACACACACGTGTAATTAGAGCGCTTGACGTGGTAGCGGTTCTATAGGCGGGCAGGCATTGTATGTTGGCATTAGTGCGTGTGTGCGTTTACACATTTTGTACCCATTACCAATATTCGGCACAGAGCGGCAGTTGGCCTGGCAAATGATTTCCCCAGGAGGATTCCTTGTTTTTGGAAATGGATATTGACTCCAGGTGTGCTGCTCAAGTTGCCAAGCAGCCAGACTGCGGGGCTGAATATTGTGTTTCACACACCAGTGTACCCTGAAAAGATTCACCTGCACTCAACCTTGTTATCACATAGCAACAGCCAACTGCTCACCCTTCAGATAGAAGATATTAAAAAATTATATATATATATATATATATATATATATATATATATTTCTATATTGTTTATATAGATATGAAGAGCTCTTTTCCAAAACGCAATAAACACCAAATTTTAAAAAAATGAGTTTATTATGCCATTTTGCTGTGCACTGAACCTATTCACTGCTCCATCAACATTTAATGCCAAATCACTATATTTCCTTTAAAATGTACTGCAATATGCCGTTTCTATCCAAAACATGTGTTGGTCTAGGTAAAAAAATGTATTTTCCTGAAAACTGTCAAAATGGATTTATTGCATTTTGGAAAAGAGCTCTTCATATATTCCATGACCTCGATAATGGTCTGATCATTTGATTCAATATGCCTTTGTAGGTTTGCATTCTAAAATACGTTGATCGAATAACATACATGCATGCATTTGATCAAAAATACGTTTTCTTTGATATCTGCTGCATTTTTTTATCACAAATGATCACTCTGGGCTGACACCGGTCTTTCTGCAGCTTGTGGCCAAATAGCAAATTAAATTAAACAAATTGTAAAAAAAAATTAAAAAAAGAATCAATTTGGAATTGAGTGTGGAATAAAATATGAATGCCAAGAAAAGTTGCGGGATAAAACAGACACGGCATAAATGGCTTCATATCCACCTTGTGTCCATCTCGCGGTATTAATTATAGAAACAATATCACACCCAATGTACAATGAATACATTACAAGGTACCATATTCATCAGCAGCCTTTAATTACGTGAATAAAAATCTTTTTACAATTGTCTTGGCCTATAGTTGGTCCCTGAGCACCGCACTTACAGTAAAGTAAGTACACTTAAAGTAGAGTTCCTTACAGCAAGGTTGTTATGAATGTCTTGTCTCATAACATGCTGTCTTTAGTTGGACCATATTCATACTCTGTTGTGTCCCCTGCTGGGAAATACAGAGACAATGAAGAGAAATAAAGAGACAATGCCAATTTAAGAGCAACCATGCGCGAGTACGTACTAATGTAATTTGGTAAACAAAACAAAAAAAGCTCTTCCAATCATTACAACGTACAGTTTGTCAATATACGGTTTAGCCATGGCTGTGTGGTCCCTGCTGACGGCCTTTAGCGGCCAATCAACTTGTGTGATGTCATTGAATGAGTGGATAACAGACCAATGAAGTCAGAGTATCTTTGTGCCTATAGTGGTGTGAATAAGACTTGTGACCAATTGCTTCCCAGTCGCTTTTGGCCTTCATTTGTAACTATTATTATTACTAGTTATGGTCCAGTTTTTCATTGAACTAACAACAAGCTATCGGCCATTTAATGAGGTATTTGTTGGCCCTGGTAATAATAGAAATGATTGCTCCCATGGGTAAAAATAAACTGTACACACTGTGTGTGTGTGTGCATGTGTGTGTATTTTGTCACAGACCTACCCCATCAAACCCTTACATGGCTATAACACATTTGTTCAATATATCCCTCTTGCTGTGAAAGTGCAGGCACTGTCTATTGAAAAAGTCACTACACAAAATGAGCCGCATTTTTATTAATGCAAACAATAATTGCAGTGCAAATGTTTATATAGCATTCTTAATTCATATATAACTTTAGTGAGAAAAACAACAACATAAACTCTGCAACCAGCCGGCCGTCGAGCCCATTTAATATACTGCAACATAAAAAAAATAATAACACAGATTGGGTCTGTCTTTCTTACACAAATTACATTTAGATCCATATGTTCTCAAGAGGCCATTCTTTTGCAAGCGTCTCAATGGACTGTGAAAGCACAGCTGGTGCCGATATTTCAAAGACCAACAAGGACAAAAGTATATGTGTGGTGTAGATTGACTTTTAATTGTTTTTTGTTTTTTGTTTTACAAACAAGCAACTCATTTGCATTCAGGAAGTACACTTGAACATCTTTGCAAATACTTATGGAATGCCATTTTAGTCAATATTAAATGATAAAAATTACAAATAAATATGTTTGTATATATGAAATAAATCCTGAAATAAATAAATGAGGCAATCAACATATGAAACAATTAAATATCAATATCTCAATGAGTAAATATAGTTCGATAATGACATAGGTTTTTATTTTAAAAATGACGTTTTTCAAAGGACTAATTTTATTTATTTCAGTTGAATTTTATTTCATAATGCCACATTTATTTTAATTTCTTATATTCAAATGAATGGGGCGTGGTTATCTCTGGATGACACACCAAACAGATCCGTGATTTCTTGTGTGGATAGACCCAATTAACCCGGTTAACACAAAGGCAGCGAGCATACGAGCACATCGCCTGGAGTATCCAGAGGCGGGCGTCCCGCACCTGCTGGAAGTAACATGAACTTCTTGGACATCTTCCACACAAACACGGTGCTCAATCAGTCTCAAACAATTTGTCTATATTTCAGCATGTCTGTATTTTAAAGAGCACTTATCCGCCCGATAATATTATTATTTCATAGGCATATTTATTTATTCATGTATTTATTCGTTTATCTAGTATTGACTAAATTGGCATTCCATAAATACTAATCTGTTTGCATACATGCATTTCTACATTGATGTTCACTCAATTTTTACACAAAATATAGGACCTACTAATATAATCACTGGCTAAAAGAAGATACAGAATGGTTGCTTTTATAAGGTCTGCTTTTGTTAAAATTTTTATAAAACAGCAGACCTTAAACACGTGGTTGTGTGTGTTACAGAAATGTGCAGCAAAATGCTGGCTATATACTATATAGCCTATTGAGATTTGGACAACCATTACAATGAATGTTGCCTGTACATGGAAAGAGTCATACCTGTCCCTGCTCATCTGCCAGCTCTACCATCTCAAAAAGCGATGGTTATTCCAGTCCAACCTCATCCATTACCATTGTCTTTTGCCTCACACACAAGGATTTGACATTAGCTTCTGCTGTCACGTCAAACACACTACCAAATATGTCCCACCATTTTGTTTTGTCAGCTAGGGAAACACAGCTGCTTTTAGGCTTCAACATAACCACCCTGCGAATTCAAGCTGGATCAGTATTGTCTTGCCACTGAGCTTCAGAGACCGAAAAAAGTCTATTGAATCACTAAACTCACTGACTTTGTAAAGCAATTTGAGTGTCTTAAAAAGCGCTATATAAATGCAATGAGGTATTAGTATTTATTATGATAGGCCAGTGGTTCCCAACCTTTGACTTTAGGCGTACCTCTAAATTGTCGTCAAGACCTTTCGCGGATCATCTCATATGTGAACAGTAAAAAATAAATAACTATACATGCAGTGGCTGAGTAAAGACCGCCAGCGCCCTGTTTATACACAGTTATTACTGCAAGAAGAACACGGCCGGCGGGAAACAGTGAAAAGAACACAACGCGGCTTATGCTCCCTGTGTTTATTTAGCAAACACAAATTAACACAAAACATCAATGGACAAAATTACAAAGGAAAACATATTGATGAAATGCACAAAGCGACTATTTTTAAGCGTTTTTTTTTTTAAGCCATAATACCATATTTACTGAACAATAGTTACAATATATTTATTTTCAATTATATCATGTATAATATTTGTAGATTATTCTATTTCAAGATAGTCTCATCATGGCACGTACCACCTGCACTAGCCCCACATGCCACCAGTGGTACGCGGTACGCGACTGGTGGCGGTCGTTGTGTGGTACACGGGTTGAACGACTCTGATAGGACAATTGTTGTGGGTTAACCTGGACAGTGTCATCATTTAAAAAAAACATGACCTGTACAAGAAAACCGGTGCAGTAAGATAGGACTCTCAAGTCCAGAGACTCTCAGAGCAAGTCTCTCTTCTAATCTCTCTTACCGCCTTCATTGGGTAGCCTTCATTTGTTCCTGTGTGTGTGTGTGTGCGTGTGTGTGTGTGTCTGTGTGTTTGTGTGTGTGTATGTGTGTGTGCAAGCGTGTATGTGTGTGTGTGTGTGTGTGTGTGCAGGACGGACCGGCTGTTCTTATCCTGCCTTACAACTATATTACTCTGGGATAGACTCAATCCCCCTGTGCCTTTCGCCAGGAGTACAACAAAGAGGGGTGAGGGGGGCGGGGCGGCGAGGGTGTAGGAGTTTGCAGCTGAATATTGAAGCCTACATTCATGTCTATTAAGGGAGGTGGTAGAGGGGGGGTCATAGCAGAATATTAAACCATGCATTTATATTAGAAGTTTAAGAGAAGAGCGGGCATTTTCATCCGACAGGAGATATATAATTTAATGGCTAGAGAGCATAAAATTGGTCAAGAGTTATTTGGGACAGCATTAAATTGGTCTTCATGTAACCATCATTCCTTTGAGGATTCAAAGAGCCGGGATAAGACTAACGAGGAAGTGAGGAAGTTCTAGTGATCATGGACGTCTTGTTATCCGGGGGCTTTCAGAGGGGAGCGCACTTACACTGCTACAATTATTTTACATCTCCTCCCAACACACTCGAAATGTGCACTACTAAGAGATAGCACTCACATGAGATAAACCCGCGTGTTGTGTGTGTGTGTGTGTGTGTGTGTGCGTGCGTGTGTACATTGGCAGGAAGCTTGTAAACGACAAGGTTAAATATGGTTTAAAAAGGCAAAGGTTAATGAAGTCTAATGTGTCAGTGGGAAGTTGAGATATGCGTGTTGTGATTCTTGAGTTTAACTCCGCTCCGCGCGCACAGTGCTACCGACTCTGATATTAATGAAAACGCCGCCATCGTTTTCGTCGTGTGTACAGTCACTTAGTGATTGGATGGTGAGCCCCCCGCTGTAAATCGAGGGCCTAATACGCCACAACACTCTGGCAATAAATACTGGGTTTCTTGTTGTCAAGGGGTTTAAATGGGTTCAGATGGGAAAAGGGACTTTGTGGAAGTGGAACAAAGAGGGCGCAGAGATTTATCCCCTGTGGCAAGTCAATTATCCGGCCACAAACAGACAGTGGCTTGTTGGTTGTGAATCACGTCTTATGGTAAACCTGTAGGTATGTCTCGGAGGCAACTCACCAACCGAGTGCCACTCAGGGCAATCACTCACTTCCACCAGCAGTAAGTAAATAAATAAATAAAGCTTTGGAGGCAGGATAGTTAGGGCTAACGACTCCCAGCCGGAAGGTTCTGGGTTTGAGCCCTCGTATCCAAGGACTACCTGGGGGCACCCTTGGACGTAACTCATCCCCTTGGACAAAAGTGTCTAGATGGTGATACATTACTAAATAGTAAACAGTAACTGCCATAGCATACCAGCTCGCTTACATTTTAACACCGCCTGAGCTGTTGAAGTTGAATGTGGGGTGCTTGGGCTGGTGTACGTGTGTGTGTGGGGGTGTGTGCGTGTGCGTGTCTGTCTGTTTGAAGGGGGGGCAGGGGGGTCTTCCTAATTGATGGCTAAAGCTGTTTGGATGAGATACAGGTCTTGCTAGGGAGCGGTGAGGTGGTGAAGGTGATGAATGTCCACTGTGAACATCCGCTGGGCACACAGGGCTAAAGGTCCCAGCATCTCCCGCCATTGTTGACGCTGCCATACAGTGATCAAACTACCTCGAGTCAACGAAGGACGAAGATGGAGGATTGTGTGGACAATGGCCAACGATATATATATATATATATATATATATATATATATATATATATATATATATATATATATATATATATATATTTCTCTCTCTCTCTCTCTCTCTCTCTCTCTCTCTCTCTCTCTCTATATATATATATATATATATATATATATATATATATATATATATTTCTATATTTCTATATATTTCTATAATGCTGGAAATATAATTGAAATTGAATATAATTGAAATATATATATATATATATATATTCCTCTCTGTTTCTATCTATTGAATCATATTGTTGTATATAAAACAAATATCGTATATAACGTTTTGTAACACATTGTTAAACAACGAAACATTGACATACTGTACATACACAGTTGCAGCTGCTACAACCCATACGTTGTAAATCAACCAGGACACGCCCGGCTACCAGAAAAAGGACCGAAAGAGGTCCTCTCGGCTTACGAAACGTAGGCGTCTGCAGAAAACTTTTGTTACGTATTAATACCGGGCAACTTATAATTAATCTACAGCGCAGATCAACCTATTCAATCAACACGCATTTCATCGCATTTACCTCTTTTCCGCAATATCTGTTTATATCTGCTCTATCGACAAGGCGCTTTCAACTGTCGGATCCATCTTGTTAGGCGGGAGTGCGGTCTCTTGTTCCTAATTGAATACTCCATGACATTTTGGCTCTTCCACTGCCGAACCTGACAAACATTTCAGTAGCATTTCAGCGTT
>JAOPHQ010002321.1:30000-110000 GCA_030340625.1 Merluccius polli
CACCACACATGTCGAACAGCAGCTACAACACAAGCAAGCCGTCAACTCCTCATCCAAGCAGATTCCTTTCCTGTGAAGCCATTAGCGATAATAACCATTTGCAGCAGGATCCGTGTGTTAAGGCAGCGTGTTTTTATAATGGCACCCTCCTCTCTCTCTCCCTCTCTCCCTGTCTGTTATTTACTGTAATAATCTGCTCTCTCACACAACATTTCAGACTAAAACCCTGTCTCATTTCCTCTAATATGGCCTGGAGATATGTCATCTCCCCTACACTCGACAGAAACAGGGGAGGGGGGGGAAAAAAAGCCAGAAGATGAAAATTGATTTGATTGCCTCGGCTGTCATTTTGTTTTGTTTTTCCCAAACATAAAGGGTTTTCGCGGGTGACCCGCCGGCGTTGTCTCCTTCACGTCCACCCATTTCTATTCCGCGGACACACACCTCTCTCGCCGGCTCCGATGGCGTGTTCTACCTCTATTGACCTCCCTGCACCGTATCCACTCAACGACTACCTTTCTTTGTCTCCCTCCAATTTTGTGTCTCTCCTGTCTCTTTTTCTATCCTTTTCTTCTCCCCCCCCCCACCCACCACCTCTGCCCGCCCCTTGCTCTCACACTGTCACACTTTGCCCCGTTGCATTCCCTGCAGCCACAGAGGCCTGATGTACTCCGCAGCGGAGAGAGAGAGAGAGAGAGCGAGAGAGAGAGAGAGAGAGGGGGTCTTTTGTCTCCCACCAGTAGCAGTAGTCACGAGGACCCGTGCCTTGGGTGACAGCCAGAGTGACTAACCTACGCACCCCTTGCCTCCCTGCGTCAGTTACTTGATGTTTTCTGCATTCCACTCTGTGCATGTGAGAAGGTCAACAGTTTACTTCTGTGTGTGTGTGTGTGTGTGTGTGTGTGTGTGTGTGTGTGCGTGCGTGCATGCATGTGTGCCCATTCATGTGTGACAGATAGAACCCAAGTGCAAGTTCATTTTTGTTTGTCTGTGGGTCCGTATTCACGTCGATTGTGACCGTCGTACCGGTGCACCGGTATTCACACGTTTACGTCCAAGTACCTGTTCACACTACATTCATCTTTTTCAGCGTCGATACCGATAGGCTGAATAACGTGTCATCTTATTTGTCTAAATCCCCCTCCCGAATGTCTCTGCATCCCGAATATTCGGAATGTTTAGAACTTGCATTCTCGTCGTTCTCTCGTTCTCCGCGTTAAGCACTTTGCATCGCCGTCGTGCACAATATATAAATGTAGATTAAGATCCACTGCATCGTCCATCGGTGTGTGGGACTGCGAGCTAACGCTAGCGTCTGTGTCTGTTTGGATCAGGTATCGGCTGTAGGTTTCCAGTTGTGTCCACGCGGCTGGGGCAAGATATACTCTCGCGATGATGGTGTTTGACCGGCGTCTACGGGTGGGCATTACCGAGTAAGACGCCTAACCACTATACTTGCTCATAAATGACATGTCTCTGGACGGATAGAAACCCACCGCAGGTCACCTTGGACGAAAGTGTCTGCTAAAAGATGAAAAAACCGGTACATACGTCAACAGCGGCCCCTGGATGTCCCAGGGCGAGGAAGAGACACATTAGCAGGCGTCTTGGTCCAGACACCGCTGTGTTTGGGAGACTGTGTGAGAGCTTTGTTAGGACCAATACCACCAGTGAGTTTCTTCTTCCAAATGTCTAATGGTGTGCTTCCCCCTGCCATGCTGTCCTTCTGTGCACCGTGCGGGGCAGCCTCGTTAAAGGAGCCCTCCGCCATGTCTGCTCTCTGCTTTCTGATGTGTGTATGTATGTATGTGTGTGTGTGTGTGTGTGTGTGTGTGTGTGTGTGTGTGTGCTTGTAAGTGTGTGTGTGTGTGTGTGTGCTTGTAAGTGTGTGTGTGTGTGTGTGTGTGCTTGTACGTGTGTGTGTGTTGTGTGTATGTGTGTACATGTGCGCGTTTGTGTGTGTGTGTGTGTGTGTGCTTGTACGTGAGTGATGTGTGTGTGTGTGTGTGTGTGTGTGTGTGTGATTGTACGTGAGCGATGTGGGGTACGTGTGCATGTGTGTATGTGTGGGTGTCTGTGTGCATCTGTGTGTGTGTGCTTGTATGTGAGTGTGTGTGTGTATGTAAGCGTGGTTGTGTGTAAGCGTGCCTGTGTGTGTGTGTGTGTGCGCTACAGAGCTAGGGGGATTCTGAGTCATTGGTTTGGAGTGGATAAGCAGTGCCAGCAACAAGCCGGCGGAGCTATAGCTCCTGCATACGTTCCCACTAGTTTCCCTTCATTTCCTATCTTGCCCACCGTCTCTCCCGCTCACATCTCTCACAAGTGCTTTGATGTTTTTGCTGTTTGCTTTCTTTGCTCAAGATATACAGGTGCGACGATAAGTCACAAGTCAAGACGTTCAAAAAATATGAAAAGTTAAAGACGTTATTCAGAATTATTAAATGTAGTACAATAAATATTGTGCAATATGTTTTGCTCATTGTGTCACGGGAAAACCCTGACAAACTGAGCAAAATGTCATTCCGGTGATATCCTGACATTTGCAATTCACTTGCAATCCATATCTTGTCCTTTCTATTTCTTTTTAAATGCAGCTCTGCTGATCTCGGCATAAGCACCACTTGAAGTCTCCACCTCATTGGATGAGAGGTGATGGGTGGAGGAGATGGGGAAGGTCTAATGACGACATTAGACCATAATTAACTCGGAGAAAACGACCCTGATCCTGGTAAGCATCTTGGTAAAGGACAGATGAGGAAAGAGTGCAAAACAACAGCCTCGCTTGTTAGGCTTCCTACCGGGAACACCTCCGCTCGTCGCAGATCCCATCCATGTGTTTCAGGAAAATTGGTGACTCTTTGACAGTGACGACAAACAACTAAGATATTGGATGTGTGTCATTTATCCCGTTCTGGATTGAATTCAAAGAAGAAAAAAATATCCTCCTAATGGTTAAAAACAACTCTGACAAGCCGATTTACACAAACGCTTTAGAAGACTTGATGG
Source organism: Merluccius polli (assembly GCA_030340625.1). Lineage (NCBI taxonomy): Eukaryota > Metazoa > Chordata > Actinopteri > Gadiformes > Merlucciidae > Merluccius > Merluccius polli. The sequence continues at coordinate 33,007 of JAOPHQ010002321.1, forward strand.
GACCTATTACGACCAACGATGAAGCCAAGACCGTTTGCTCTGATTGTAAATCACCCGTCCTCCTTCACTATCTCTACTAAAAACATGGTACCTCATCCATTTTCAACACAAACAACCGCTCCCAATAGTCTGTCTCTTCATGCTGTCCAGCATTGGCAGGAACTCTCTGAACCATTACAGCGCGCTGCGGTCTCTGTTCTCTGTATTTCTCTGTTATGTATTGGGCGTTTTAGTTTTGCATCATAACTTGAGCTGCTTTTTTGCATTGACAATGGCAATAAATGATCAAATGTCAACAGGACGAGTGACTCTTCACTATTACGCAATAACAAAAGCAAAAGGACATATTCGTTTCTATTCGTTCCAACTGGAAGAGTTGAAACTAGAGTCTATTGTTCACACTGTGGGGTTTTCGACCCCGCAGTGAGGTCATATGATAAGCCAATAACACATTCCACATTGGTTCAAATAAGCTATTTTGTCATAATTTATACCAGATTGCGGCTGTGTGGACATCCATATTTGCATGAGGTAACCGCCATCGCACACGGCACATGTTAATGATGTTTTCCTCAACGCAGTGAGCACTCTATACTTCGCATCCCTGCTCCCTATTAACGAGGTACCTAACAACGCTCATTGGCAAGACGGCAAACAGAGCCAGGAAAACCACCGAGACTCAAAGGTGGTTTTAAGGAAAGAAAGATAAGAAAAAAGATGGGTTCAGACCGTGGAAATTACCTTTCTTTTGTTGTTGGGGCTGACGTACAGATAGCTGAGGATGGTCTTGGGTCCCACTTTGTCGTTGAGCTTCTGGTAAGTGGCCCCATAGTCGGTGGACCTAGAAAGGTAAGCACAGCAGTTCCCAGTGGGAGCCAAGAAGCGGTGAGGGTGAGGTCACACAAGGTATGCAGAATAACTTTTTATTTTATTTATTTAGCCAGAGGAAAACTCATTGAGATTAAAAATGTCTTTGTCAAGAGTTCCCTGCCAAGGCAGGCGGCATGCAGTCAATAACATAAAGTTTCAGACGGACGAAAAATCAACATTCAATTTTGCAATCTGTCGCACGGTAGAAATACTGTAGGACCAAAACCATTACGATCCGGGCTGGTTGTCAGGGATTAAGTGTGTATACACAAACAAAACGAGAAGCTAAAGATAAAGAAAGGGATGGTCGATCTATAAATGATATGGGCCACGTTATTATTCACCTCATAATTATTTGAGCACATGGCATTGTGACAATTAGATTGTTTGCATGAACAGACACACAGAGACGCATGGAGACAAAGACACACACACACACATCAAAGACAGAGATACCTTGTGTCCTTGGTTTGACATTCCTAATTCTACATCATTGCATCACGTTGCTTCGCTGTGCCTGTGTCTCGGTGAGCCGCTCACCGAGACAGATGCTGCTTGTATGTTCATACGATTCTTAGTTCAACTTCTTCATTGTTTTGTTTATTAACTTTATTGAGAGACAGTCAGTTATATTTGTTGTGCTGTACAATAGTTTTAATGAGACAATGGCGATATATATATATATATATATATATATATATATATATATATATATATATATATATATATATATATATATATATATATATCTTCAGCTAAGTGCCTCGTAAATTAAAATGTTGTCACGACTGGAAAATTTGAATATATTAGTACAAAATAATAAGGACATTTTAGCTTAAAGGTTATGTTAATGTGTACTTTATCTATTGCAATCATGATTTCTAGACCAATTTCTGTACAAAAACAAAAAAAATGCTACATCAAACATTGTCAATCATGTAAACATAACAAATAGCTAAAGGGAAGGGATATTTCAGGTTTAAAAAACTAAACAAATATTAAAGTATTGCGAACGATTCATAATCAGATCAGGCTAACACACAATTAGCAGGCACGTTGATTGGGATGAGTGTATTAATTTGTAGATTTGTTTGTTTATTTATGTATTTATTTGTTGTCTTTCGAAAGTTAGACAGGTTTGCATTTGGAACAGGAACTCATCTTGATTCATTCAACATTAAGTCCAATCCATTTTTTTGTATCTTTTTCCTTGGCTCAAGTGATAGAGAGGAGCATGGACATATTAGACCACAGTTTGGTTTATTTATATATCATATTTTAATGAAGGCCATCATTGAATGGCAAATTATATTCATATATCTGAGAAAAACCAGAGGAAAACGTTCAGAAAAGGATTAATTTAATTTCAGTTTTTGATTCATTTTTTCAAAGGCATGTGGATGACTCAAATAGCTATTCTCATGTATCTAAAATACTGCAGTGCTTCGAAATGTACCAACGTACCAATAAAAAAAGTTTATTTTGTCACATCAAGTAATGCAATCAATGACAACTGATTTATTGATGTCATTTTTCTTCCCTCCGCAAACAACTGTTCAATCACTTGTGGCTTCTTCCTACACAAAAGCTTCCAGTTTTGTTTTGATCACTTCTCTTTATTTGGGCTTTGAGTTTACAAAGCCAGACAGGAAATATATAAAGTGACAGCAGTGCATTTGCCACCCCTTCTGAGATTTATTATCGGCTGGTTTCATGGCAAGGAAATGCACTGCTATTAGGTGAACTCACGCCGAATCACTCTAGCGATCATCGATCACAAACGCCATCGACACACCGGACGGAAGAGGGACAATGACATCGTCAGGGCATTGATTTGCTCCTCAACCCCCCCCCCCCCCCACACACACACACGCACGCACACAGACACACTAACACACACACCACCACTAGGCAGTGTGATTTTAGCGCCAATGACTCCTTTTTTAGTCTTATGGCAACTCCCTACATGATACAATTAAACGCCTCCTCCCGAGGAAAATAAGAGTTAGATTTAACAGAGACAAAAAATGACAGCTTCTCAAGGACAAAGACTCAAAACATGAAACATGTCACTCTTTTTATTTCTCCATTTGTTTGTTGTCATTCAGGCACCGGGCTTGTGGAGGCTAGCGGATGGTTATGTGTGGGTGTTAAAGCCTTGGCCTGACTGCAGCTTGCTGTGATTGCATCGACTCTGTGGCCTTGGGCACCGGGCGATGTCCAAAACATCCAGGTGCTGGAATATATACGGTCAAGTTAATGAAACATTATATGAGGGTACTCATATAATGATAGTGAGGTGTCATTAAGGGGGATAACGGTGCACTGGGGACACAATGCCGTAATTGAACTATTCTACTCCATGACCCCACGCCCCACTCAAAATGTCCCCCTCTAAGCCCACTCCTGTACGACCTGTACGACGCGCACCACCTCGACCACAGACCGGTCCGCGCCATCGTTTGTGGAAAACGAATATAAGATAATTTATATCGTTTTTATGTTCATGTAGGCGTTTGAATTAGACTCTCTTGGACTCGTGAAGTACCATTCATTGTTAGATGGCGAAGGAGTGACATTCTTTGTCGTTACTTCATAAATCAAGGTCCGGGGGAATGAGGGCTGCATTCTTGCGATAGTTAACATGAGGTCAGAGACTGCATTAGTGAGGCGCAAATGCCAACAGTACTTAAAAACTTTGAGACACCAGATGGATTGCCGCTTTGCAGAGTGTTTCAGATGAATTTATGAAACCTTCTGCGGGGTTTGGACCGTATATCTTCTGAGCGGCAGACTAATGTACCCCGCCCTCAACATCTGCAATCCCCTCCTTCTTATGGCTGCCCTCAGGTTCGGTGGCAGACTTCCTAAAACTCTGCGAGAGCTTGCCAGTGATTCGACACACAGTATTATTGTGAGTGCAACGCTTTCTGTATAAGCCTGCTGGCCCAGTCAATATTTTAATATTTTAGTAAATTGTAAATGCCATTTCACCGTTTATTTGTGGGTTTTTTAGCCTGTGTCTATGCATGTGAATATTTTTCCTGGCTGTTTTTAGTCTCAGTATCTCTTAAAAAGCAGGCAAGATGTTTGTTATTCTGAGACAAGTTCAACGGGATGAATACTTTAATACTTTTGAATCTATTTTTCTGGAACTGACATTAAAATATCTATTTGATAATTATATCTAGTTGATGATGTTCATTCACACCGTTGCTCATTAGAAAATACAATAGGAAAACAAATGTATCAGATAATTAAAGATCATAAATCATCTTTAATTGTAACATTAGAACCTGTGATTTTTTTAAATACAAAAATATGTGTTGAATACATAAACCCCAACATGAATTTATTATTTTTATGAACAGCATAGCCTTCTCTACAGCCACAGAGCAGTCCCCAAAAACACCCGAAAATAACATACCTATCTATCTATCTATCTATCATTTAATACACTTTGAATTATGTCGATATGAATCACTTTTTTGTATTCATAATTTACCCTTGGGTGGGCCCTCAGAGCAACAGCTGCGCCTCCTCAGCAAAGCCCTGATAAAGAACCCTCACACACCTGTCTTGGTTATCGGGAAACCAGAGTAAAGCCTGTAGGAAACCCCCAGGAACATGTGGAGAGCATGCAGGCTTCACGCGGCAAGGCCCCCGGCAGCTTTGAACCAGGGACCTTCCTGCTGTGAAGCCACTGTGAGACCCTCCGGGCTACAGTGTGACCCCTCTGTGTATAAATCTACATGAATTATCTAATCGATTAGGTGAATTCAATGAATTCATAACTATGCTACGCCATATTGTTGAAATGCATTAACGGACAGAAGAAATGAAGGGAAACATAATTCACTTTTTTTTCCCCCTCAGACTGATGAAATATTCCCTCACCAGATACGTTTGACCTCATCGAACACAGACAATGCTTGATTGGTAGAGCGCTACGGCATTGACACTGAATTAACGTACGTACCAAATAGGATATATAATGTTGAGAATTTGAGTGTGTACAATTAAGAGATTCAGTCGATGCTAAGTGTTATGACCGAAAGCAAAACAGCCGAGAGTAATGAGACAGAAAGCCGTCCACGGATGAATTATGAACTGTCGGTTAATAGCTGGATGGTGCAAGTTACAGTGTGACACGATGGAAGGGGTGAAGGTTGCACGTGTCGTTATTTTTTTCTGTTATTGTTTCACTCATTTCTGCGTTTAATACAAACACACATGTGTTTATTGTAATTTATGATGTATTATAATGGTCGTATACATGTATCTTCCATATCCACTGCATTTGTTTTTGCTTCATACCTGAGACATTTCACACTTCTGGCCGTGGCACCCATGCAACTAATTAACTAGTCAGTAGCAGTCCACTCTGTATGGCTGCATTACACGAAGGCATGCTGATGAGAGAAGTTGTGCTTTCAGATCCATAATGGCCAAGCACCAGTGTGAGCAGATGCACCATTAACAGGCTAATGTGGTAGCACACCAGCAGCATTTAGAGTTGGGCTGTTCTGTATGTGCACACATAAAATGGTACATTTACCAATGCTGTGAATGGGCATTAGCAGCTATAGGTAGCACAGTGTGTAGGATTTTTCTCAGCAAAAAAAACGAGTCATAATGGACATGAGGTCATGGCTGCATTTCCCCTCAATTAAGAGTTGGAGGTGTACCCCTGAAGCATTTCACTCAAGTGAAAGCACAGATTTAAAAAAAGCCAAATTTCTGTAATGGCTCCTGAACTCTTAAGTACTTATTTGGGTGTGTGTCAAATTCATTAAAGTTTTGGAACATGTTCCAAAATATCGCACATTAAAATGTAATGGACAAGTCATTTTGGCAAAGCACATCTTTTTTGTTTAATTTTGGCCTGACAGGTCTGGCAGGAAAACAAAACCAACCAAGTACATAAAGTGAAATAGAAGAATTGTAAAGCTGTTTATTGGATCAGCATTCATTATTAATTTATATTATGAATAGGTAATGGATCAGTTCATCATGTCACATTCATGTCACAATTCATTGATATGAATATTAAGGAATAACTCTGATACTGTGAATTATTAGACATTCTCTGTAATATATTCCATCTCTAAGGCTGACAGTAACTACCTGCACCTGAGACACTGGCAGCCAAATACCATAATCAAAAACATTAATTTGATACCTGTTGCCTATATTCTGATAAATAATTGTCTGAATTAGGTCTACCAGCACATGAACAGCAGGGAATATGTATCTAACTGCAGCCACATATTTGCCCAAAAATGTGATGTGTTTTTTTTAAAGATTTTAACAGATACGTTTTAACAGATAAGATTTTCCTACCTCCACAGTGAACTCTCAGTGACGCTGTTGAGGTTGAAGTCAAACAACTTGGTCAGCATCAGAATGACCTGCGAATGAAAAGAAAAGGAAATGACAGCTCAAACATTGAACTTCCCGTCACCGATAGATGACTTGTGAAATTATCTTGAAAATAAATTAATTTGTATCATGGTCAACCGGCGCATGGTCATATCGGTATTTATACTTTCTCCACGGTGGGCTTTAAAGGCAAAAAGACACGTTTTACTGCAGGATAACAATGCTTTCCTATTTCTGACATTTTGTAAAGTCTACCTCGCTATTAATAATGCTTATTTATTTAACACTCAAGGTGCACCGAAACCTGGGTTATTCAAACTCCCCTGTAAAATTAAGGGGGGGGGGGGGGGGGGGGGTCAAACTCTGCCTGGAGCATCAGAAGTTAAGCAGCACAGACGTTGGCAATCTATTTAAATTGTCGTGACTGTATTTTTGAAATGCATACAACTCAGCAATTTCTGAGAGGCAGGGGACAGTGTAAATCCTTCACCAAGGACCGTTGTTATTTCAGCTGAGTACGACACACATATGTATACACATACAGAAAAAGTACTGAATGTATGTGTGTGCTTCAGGTCGATATGGCTCACTGGTGTATGTGGTGAGAAACCTATCTGATGCCCTCATATATGCGGTGTGTAACCTACACCACAATGCACAGTTATCTAATCGGCCAAACAGTTACTCTTTAACAGTTCTGCCAAAACAACAAACAAGTGTCTACTCGCATACTGACACAAAGCATGCACTGTGCAGATCCTTATCTTAATTGTTCTCCATCTGGAAAAAGACAAAAGGAAAGCCGCAGCTATGCTGCACAATGCAGAAGGAGGAATACATGTGTATGCATAAATGCCACTGTGTGAAGTCAAAATAAATAAACAAACACAATCTCTACAGTTTGTACTGTACAAACTGTGCCTCTCAAGTGTGATGCCATGCTGTGCGGTAGCAACTGCTTCTCCTTGCCCTGCCTTGCTGTGTGTGTGTGTGTGTTGTGTGTGTGTGTGTGTGTGTGTGTGTGTGTGTGTGTTTGTTTGTGTGTGTGTCTGCTTGTGTGTGAGTGTGAGAGTATGTGGCTGTGGCTGCTGCTGCAGCCTGTTGTTGTAGCCACATGACTCATGTGACTTTGTGGAACAAAGTTGCCAGCATGGGGTTCCTGTGAGTACAAGCAGAACAGATGCACCTTGGGTAGTGAAATTACATGGCGGGGTTGGGGCTCCTGTGATCAACTCTTATTAAGCATGCTTTAACATCTGCAGCCTCATAACACCAGATCCATCCCACCCAACGTGGCTGTGTGTGTGTATATATATATATATATATATATATATATATATATATATTGTGTGTGTGTGTGTGTGTTGTCGACTTTAACACTTGACAACAGTGACTGGTAAAGAGCCATTGATGAAGGGTTGTTCAGGAAGTGGCTAAGCATTTTGGGCATTGGCAGAATTAACCAGGGGATGAATAACCTTAAATGTCCGGACTAGACCTATGCATGCTAATGACCCGGTCGGACCGTTTAGCTGCCCAGCTGGGGCCTGAATTCGCACTCACACCACGCAGCTTCGCTGGCTTTGTCTCTGTCTTTGTCTGCCTGTCCATCTCGTGCACTCACACTTGCTCTCTCTGTCTGTCTGTCTTTCTTTCGCTTCATGTCTCTCTCTTCTCTTTGTCTTATTTTTTTCGGCCAGACTTGTGAGAAATAATATTTTTTTCTGCTCCCACCTCTCCCGGTGAAATGCATTCACACATAATGCGCGTATGTGTGAACGCGTTATTAAAAGGGAGGATGTGTTATAAAAAGGTGTGAACTATGCTCTGCTTTTTCTTTCTCTCTCCCTCTCTCTCTCCCTCTCTCTCTCTCCCCATCTCATCTGTAGATCTTTCTGTAACACACAATTACCATTGTGTGTGTGTATTATATGTGTGTGTGTGTGTGTGTCTGTGTATCTGTATGTGCGTGTGCGCATGTGTGTGTGTGTCAGTGTGTGCGCGCGCGAGATTGCGCATCAGCACATGTAACCGCATCTGCCCCCACCGTGCCACAGCGAGGGCAGGCTGGCTCCCGGGGAGATTCGAGTCCGGGGAAAACGGCTGAGAGTGCTGACATCCATGCACACTGCGTTCACGCCTCATCATCGGAGGGGCGGCGGGCACCGAGGCCCTTCTGGCGGGCGCATATGGAGGCTAACGTGGGTGGTCATCGGTGTGCCTCTGTGTCAGATGGGCTCCCACTGGAAAGTGCATATGCTCCATGGCTGGCCGTGCCAAGCGGGCCGGCGGGGCTTCGCTCACTTTACTGTCACAATGATCTCTGAGCTAAGACCAGGTTAAAGCCCAGCAAGGCATCTTGCTAAACCCCTCTCTCTCTCTTGGCTAATCTGCCGTATTGTGGGAGATAGCTGTGGCGTTTTGGGCAAGTAGAAGGAAGGAAGTTTCTAATTAGGTCATGTAGCGTTTATTGTAATAGCTAGGGTGTGCTAATCGGCAGACAAGTGCGTTCGATCGCCAATGTCCACAACCTGTAAGCATCCTTGAGCCAAATCGTTAACCTCTACCTGCTCCTTAATAACGTGCATCTGAAATTCACCGTGTGTCGCTTTGGAAATGCTTGCTATATCACAATATAGTCAGAGTATTATTTTCCATGTAGAAATAGTGTGGGAATAGTGTCAAGTGGCTTTAGAAGTGAACACACCTCCTTTAACATTGTGCTGCTGTTATGACCTGAATGAGTTCGGAGGGTTAGGGTTGTGTTATACGGGTTTGGGAGAGAGTGCACACGTTTAAAGAACATGTCACTTATTTACCAACTAAAGCCTTCCCTTTTGCTATTCACCAAAATCCCCCATCTGCCATGCTGTTGGGATAAGTGTCCTCCTAGGTGAAATCCCCAAACATGCATAGACAAACAACAATTACGGCTTCCTAGGGCACAAGAAAAGAAGGATAAACAAATGTGAAATGCAGAATGCTAAGATGGATGAAACCCCCGCCCCTACCCACCACCACCCCAAAAAATAAAGAAATTATTTAGGGTGTGTGGGTGTGTGTGTTTGTATATGTGTGGGTGTGGGTGTGGGTGTGTGTGTGTGTGTATCCCGCAGGGCTTGGTGGGTTGTTTGCTTTTCTTACATTTTGCTTATTTAATCACGTGAGACAGTATTACTCATGGGTAAATTGTGTTATCTGCCGTTTCTTCCTCATACACCTGAGGGAAATTGTGTATTTTTAAGCATCATATGAACACTACACTTAACTTTTTTTGTTTGTTTATCTTATTAAAATCTGTGAGACCAGAAGCAGAGGTTACCACGTTGTTCAGCGTGAGACAACTAAATAAACAAAGATGGTGCTAACGCCAATAATCAGCCTTGGCAAGACAAATGTTGACTATTATTAAAGCAAGTCTTTCAAAGAGCTTTCTTTTCCAATGTAATGCCATTTATATGGAATTACAGGTTACTAAGGCTTGGCATAGGAGTGGAGTTTCAGGGAAAACAAAGTTCAATACAATATGCAATTATCCGCCTGAAATGTAAATAATGTTTTGCCATTGCTATTGCCATCCCAATAATCATAACTTCCTAATGTGAGCTTTTTTCCATTTATCTTTGCTTCCATCAAATCTTATTTGACTTATACAGTTAAAATACAGTTGCAGTAACTGCTTATGTTTGACACTCAATTATCGTTGCTATTATTGTTGTTGTTGAAGGACGATGCAAGGATAGTGCAGTTAATGGATATGCTGAAGCTCATCAGACTTACTTGATCGAAAGAGATGGTAGATTACTTGTACTTTCTTTCTGAGGTGTTAAATTCACAGATCATCATGAGAAGTGAGAAGTTTATCTAATATGGGGCGGGTTTGATACAATGACTGTAAAGAGGAGTTTTCAAAAAACAACCAAGATGGCTACTGTGACAGTATTAAACAAGCTGGACAGTATAGTTTCTCTAAAACAATAACAATCAACACCTTTTGTTAATAAGAATTACGTATTTGCTGTAGTGTTTTGCTGTTCTGACAGAATTTGGTAAAGGTTTAATTTGCCAACCGTCGCTCAGGGCTATGTCACAAGTTGTGTTGCTCTGATTGGTAGTTGGTCTATCCAATTGCATCCAGAGGTATTTTGATCTGTGCCTATGTTGATAACGCCCCTTGGAAATCAAAAAATAACTGAGAGGTTCCAGGCTAATACGCATTTGCGAAGTGGCAATGGCAATGTCAGGCTAACACAAAGTTACACACATTTCAATATTAAGAAAAAAAATGTAAATGTCACTAAAATGTCACTATCCATAAATAATCACAGCTTGTGAACCAAAGAGTAGGGACACTCTGGCAACAGCCAGTAATTTGACAAGCTTTATGGACGAGAATTCAGCTTCATTGATTTTGCCTAATTTCCAGAAGTTGGGATACTCAGCGGGGCTGAGCAGCCCAAGGCAAGACTAAGACTATAAACCCCCCCGCACCCGCCCCCACCCCCCACGGGTCTGCCTAGGAGGGCGTCCTGATGGAGCTAATTACTGAACTCTTATGTCTCCTTACATCTCTCTCTTTCTCTCTCTCTCTCTCTTTATCTCTATCTCTCTCTCTCTCTCGCTTTGTTCCCATTATTCTGAATCAAACCCTCCCTGTTCCCACCATTTGCATGATATTAGCAGTGATTAGACACGACTGTGATTAAGACAGCCGACCCTGAGATCGACCTGCTCGCCCTCAGCGCCTTCACTATGGAAACATCACGGCGGACGAGCAACGCAGCGTCGACACGGCACCGCTGACTGCCGTCTTGGGCTATTTGCCATCTTCTTATTCTTCATCCTGTTCATCATTCCCCAGTGCAAATTGCACTTTGAAGACACAACACCATTGTGCATCGAATTAATTTGCGTGGAACGCGTTAGTAATGAGAGGACATGCAGATTTGAAGTCGGACAAAGATAGCGGGTGTATCCTGTTGGTGGATAATAGCCAGCCGACTACCGACAAGCTTGGCAGCGGCGGTGTCATGGAGCTGGTTAACAAGAAGGCGTTCTGAAGAAGAAGAAGAAATTGCAATCAACGCAGGTGGTGACCTTGTCTCAAAGCCACTTTAATTAGATGATCAAGCACTGTCCCTCTGGGATGCAGAGTATGCCTGTTTCCAAATGTACGCAGACAGCTGTATCAGTCGCCGCACACTTGTTACTAGCTTTGACTGACAATTATGCTACATGTGATGCCTCATCAATTGCAAATGCAGCTACTGTCAAGCTAAGTTCCACTACAGCATTGGATGTGGAAAGAGTGCTTAGTGTGTATTATTTAACACATTGTTATCTCTATTGCTCCTCTGTGAAACAATTGGGAAAATATGATGTTGGTGGGTGACAATTGTTTTATGTTTAGCCCTCGTGACCACTGACATTTAATCCATTTCCAAATAATAGTTGCCTGGAACGGAGATCTCATGCCAGGCCACACAGGAAGTGATGCAGAGCCAGGTAAGGGAGCCAGTTATGTTCTTGGCTGGACACATTAAGAGGGGAAGGGGTGCAGACGCAGTTAGGCAGAAAGCTGGCAGCTAACTGGGAGAAAAAAAAACGAGCAGATTGGAAGAACATAAAGTGAAAGAAAAAAAAATCACCCTATCAGTAGCTGCTGAGGTTTCTAGCTGCAGAATCCATAAGGGGGGACTTTTATCAGAAACATTGATCCGCATGTGTCTCATTACTTGCAGGTTAATGTAAAGGACGTGAGTAAACATAATCAATGTCTATCTTCTGTGCGTCGCAATATAGCTTTAATGGCAAGGAACTGAGATACAAACCGCAATAAAGTGGCATTAATGTGCCATTTTCTGACCGCAGACATTTGGTACAACACACTTTCCATTTGCTTCAGATTGCCGGACATATTGGTAAAATACATCATGTAATATTATACTATCAATACGAATTGGACCTTATCTGACCTAGTGAACACGTTGAACTATGTAGTACAGCTTACATTTATCGCTCTATTTATTTACAATGTTGTGTTATAGTCCTGCCTTCAACAGATGATGGTTGAAGGTCCGTTGGACCTGGACTCATTCCAATTAATTCCATGATATAATAGGCAGATGAAGATCAATTGCAAATAGGCAAGCATTCTTTCGCAATGCAAAATAAGCAGCAATGGCAGACTTTGGAAAGCTAGAGGCAAGAGCTCCTAACTGGAGCAAGAAAAACGTCACCGCCCGTCAACATAGCATGGCCGTGATTGCTATAATGACCTAGCACTGATCTGCTGGGTGGATATGTGATTGGCCTCATAAATCAACCCACAGACATCGACAATTTACTTTTTCGTTCATGGAAAATGTCGTCTTTTTTTTTTTCTCATGCAAAATTAAAACTAGCTGTGAATGTTCAAACCTTTTTTCTTTAATTCAGTAGGATGACTTTAATAGGGAGAACAATAAGGAGTGAGATAATGGCAGGAACTGCGCTGTTCCAGGCCAGAAACTCTCAAATGCAGCCGGTAGAACCGTGTACTGTGTCAGTCAGCCGAGTGCATGCCAGTATTTGATAATGCCAGGCTGGGACTAGTGAAAATTTAAATATAACCGCAACACATGTACAAGGGGCCGGAGTAAGCAATCGAAGTCTAAGGAAAGATGGATGCATGTGTGATTGTTTTCCTGAAAACCCACCAACTTTGCTACTAGGTTTGTAACATATTTGTAAGGAATTCAATTGGTGGAAACAAGGAAATTAAATTCCAACATCCCCATCTACAAAACTCGACAGGATATCACTGTAACCCAAACGTTGTTTTCATTGTAAAGTGTGAAATTAATAATAGAACCATATGAATCAAAGTCAACGATGTCAATATTTACTAAAGCGCAAAGGACACCAAGTGTTATTTCACCTTTTCAACGCAAAAATGTAAACTGTTATTTGGAGAATTGAAACCCAGTGAAAATATTTCTGCCCCAGAAGAAATTATATTATTTATGGCATTTCAAACCAAAATGTTTTTCATTACCACGTCAGTGATTATGTCCATTAATTAGATTGCAATGTGTTTGGTTAAGGACAGTTAAGTTCAGGAATTAGTTAGAGTTGGTTAAGTGTAGCTATTAGGTTAAAAGTGGTTAGGTTTAGGTGTTTTTTTCAAAGGTGTTTGGGTTTGAGGTTAGACAAGGTTAAGTTGATGGATTTGTCGGTTATGATGTTGCCAAGATCACGGCTCAGTCTGTGTGTCTCTGTGTGTCTCTTCGATCTCTACCATCTCTGACAACAGTAGAACGGATTGATTTCAGGGTTCAACGAACAAAGCGGCTTCATTGCAATATTTTGTTTCAATATTGTTATGTTTATTTCAGGGATGATGTGTTCAGGTATGGCAATGAGATCGCAAATTTAGCCAGTAATTGGTTTGTTTTGCTGACAACTTATTACTGTATAAAAACATATATTTAATAATAGTTTTTAAGTAATTAAACTTGAAACTAGACACTGATACCACTTACTTACTTACTTTCTAATGCTACAAAATGCCGTGCAAGACGCTGCAATGTACTGATGGAAATACAAAAGCGCTAGCACTTCCCTCACATGGTTCTTCACTGTAGGGCCTGTTGAGTGCAGGAAGCTTTGCCAATGGTCAAAGCATTTTGCATGAAATCCACTGTCAGTCATGGTGATATTCCTCTACCTTCACCCCTACTGTTTTCCACTGCTGTCCCAGCGCATTTCTAGAAATGTGTTAAATCCATTGGCTAAGGCAGGCAGAGGTTCAGTCCAGTATGCTGTTCAGCAATGGAGTGGTTTCACGGGACGCATCTCATTTCTTAAACTCCCCGTCTCTGAAAGAGAAGGTCAGGGATCAGCAAATCCTCACTTCTGGCTGAGATTATGATTCCATTCTGATGCAATTTTCATTCTCCAATTCCCTGATTATCACACTCTGGCCTGGCAATTTGAAAACTCATCAATTTTAGTTGAGACACTCAGTTCACTCAGGTTCAATTTTTACCAGGCGCTGGCAATGACAAACCATTCAAGGGATTTTTTTTTCCCTCAGATTTGCCATGAATCATGTATTTTCTATAGACACATCATTGAGAAAGTTTCACATTTATTCATTAGTTTAGCTAATCCCAAGAGTTTAGCCATCAAGCATCTGCTGTGATTGTCGTACATGCACCTTAATGGAAGGGATAGCTGTGTGTCTGGTTTCAAGTGGTTCCGTTTCATATAGGCTACAGTACAGCCACTCTATATAGTATATTAAATGAGCATAACTTAGCTATTCAAATGAACTTACATGGGAGTCAAAATCCAATTTGGTGCGCTGTAAAGACATTCATAGCAATGTCATAGAGGATAACGCCATTCTAATGAATGAAATTACATATGCAATGTCTTTCGTCATGTTCGTAATTTTTGTGCACAAATGATGCCAAGCAGATGGTATTTCAACGTGGACATCTCTGGTAATGTCTAAAAAGACTCCACAGTTCTGAAAACTGAAAAGCCAAACAAATATACACACATGAACACGCACATCAAATGGTAAACTTTAAAAAAAAATTCCAACAGCTTCATGTAATTGAGAAAATCAAATCATGTATCGCTAAGAAAAAAATGTAGCAAGAGAAAAACAGGTGGCGAATCTGATTAGGATGTTGTGGAGGCAGAGGGAGTCTGCTATTATTCCTGGGGCATCTCCGGAGGTGGAGAGCCAATATGATTTACCGCGGACAGACTGTATTCATATCATGAATGTCTCTAATTATCCGGCGTCTATAAGAGATGCGTAGCCCCGAGTACAATCTCATTAAATGTGTTATTGGTTTTGTGTGAAATGCAATGCTATTTTGTAGGGCTACAAATCTGAGAGATGACAGTCAGCAAAGAAGAGAAGAAGCTAGAAGCTAAGGAATTCTGATAGTTTTTTATGGTGGAACCATGTGATTAAAAATGCAGCAGCTAGGATGCTATAAACTGTTGGCCTACGCTGCAGCTACACTGCATTGTTAGAGCACATTGACAACACGGGCAGGCATGAATGCAAATCTAAATCTCGCTTTTATGCAGCCTTTCACAAGACTTTAAAAAGGAGAGATAGTCATTGAGAAAAGGAGAGCTGCAAATATTCAAGGGTGGAAAATCATAATCTGGTCATTCCTTATCGGGGGACTGACACTCTGCACTGACGACGTCTAACCTTAACAAGCCACTGCATGTTCCCCAGTGCTTGGCTGAAAGAAACCCTTGGAGTCAGCAAAGGCTACTTACATGGTTACACGACTGTGTAAAATGCAAAGCCTGGGATCTAAAGATGCACAACAAAAGAATCCATTAGGAGAACAGAGGCGTCGGTATTACTGCATTATGTATTACATTATGAAATGAAGTTCGGAGCGCCTGAGACAAGACGACCTTGTAAATAATAGAGCAAACAGCAGACACGATATTACACTTGAAATCATGAAAAGACAATAATGCAATCAAATAAGAGGTAATTTTTCATAACAATAACGAAAGGTCCATAGGTATCATAAGTTCCTTCTCACATGCCAATGCTTTTTTAGCAGATATTAATATGTTCTATACCCCCCTCCCCCCCATGTCCGTTGCACAAGTGATATCTATCTGGGAGTCATGCCAGAGGCTTGCATATGCAGTCTGAGTCCTTTATTAAAAAGAACCTTTAAGCTGCTATCAGCACAAAATGGAGGGGGGGGGGCACCACTTTACATTTTCATTGATTGAGGCTTAACTTTCTTGTGATTAAATGTTATTTGTTCACAGACCGCTGGCTCAGTGCAGCCATTAGGTAACGCTCAGTGTGGCCCCATTGACAGCCCAACCCCTCCATCCCAAGGAGGCAACTTTAAGATATGCACAAATATGTTGGCCACAGTGTGGCAATGATACGAGTCTCTAATGCCTCTTGGCTGGTATTCATTTCCATTTAAAGCTTACCTATACAATCTTAAAATAGATCTCCCACTAAGAGCAGTTTTTGGCTCTTCCCCATGACATTACAATTAGCCATGGTAGGGACTTCACGATAATGGACAAGTGTCCATTATTTCCCAAAGTGCAAAACAAACCCCCTCTATAGTCATTTTCATTTCTTCCTTCTATATACGTAGTCAAATACTCCGGAAAAACTGCTTCCTCCTCAAGGCACATTCTGCATTTCCTGAGTAAGGATAATGCAGTTAATACACAAGTAATTTATGCAAACATTTTATAGTTAGCAGGGGACACGACGAGGCTATAGCTTGGACAGGAAAGTGCAGGTGCAAGCAGTACACTAATTACAGGGCAAAGCTAGTCTTCTTCGCACCCCTGTTAATTGGCCACCATAAAAGGTCATAAGGTTTTATTTTTCTGAATCCTCATCGAGCAAACTGAATACAAAAAAATAATTAGTATTTTATTAAAAGATGTATCCTAATATATATATATATATCAATAATATAACTAATTTAAAGTGGCAGTAGACAACTTTTCAACTTTTCCCACCCTAGCGGGTGGGAAAAAGACAAACCGGATCGCAAAGACAAACCGGATCGCGATCCATTTCCTCAAAGCCTAGCAACCACAGACAACACAAGACGCGCATTTGTTTGGAAATCTCGGAAAAAATGATCAACACTTTGGAAATAAGAAATTAAGAAACATATGTTCACTGAGGAGGTAAAGTGAAATTGTCATAATTTTATATGGAATTTGGGAACAGGCAAAAGCTATTGTAATGATGTGCATTGCATAGTAATACCATAGTTTGAGTATTGCTTTGCACAAACAAGCATCGGCAGCAGGGGTTGACGTCGGGTTGGAGGGTGGAGTAGAAGAAAACATTAGGAAAAAACTAAGTTTATTCATTAATTTAGTCTATAATGGAGACATGCAGACAAAGCAGATACAAATGATTTAGTATGTGTTGAGAAAAGCAAACTGGGTTGGTAGCCTGACTGGATCACCTGGCGAGTCGTGACATGAGGTTTATTCAGGTAGTATACTCAATGCAACTAATACATAGCATATGCAGATATAAGTAGTGTCATCAGATTTGCTTTACTTCGGTTGTTCCACCGTCTGCCATTTCCATTACTGGGGATAGCTACCGGGGTAAAGAAAAGCGCTATCCCTCCTGGTTTGGTTGCACGCACAATGGTTGACGCAATGGTTGATGCACTTCCTTTGTGCCGTAAATGAAGCCTTAATTTCTCCTAGGAGATCGTACCCGGTGGCAGAGAGAATTGCATAGTGAAAGCAAGGCTTATAGGGAACCAATCTAAACGACGATGGTGTCAGTATAACCATTGCATGTAGCCATTACACTGTGCAATCAACATTTACTTCATATTGATAAGTTAAAGCAAAAAAGTTGTCTACTGCCACTTTAATGAATCAAAGGATGAAGGCTGTGGAAGTCTTTTGAGATAATTTTGTATTTAACATTGACCATTTTTTTTATTTTATTCAGATTTTGATTAATTCAGTATTTTGTAGGCAATGAGATAAACAAATGAGATAATGACTTCATAGAATCCACAAAACATCCACTTTAGATGCATTGATTA
Organism: Merluccius polli; assembly: GCA_030340625.1. Lineage (NCBI taxonomy): Eukaryota > Metazoa > Chordata > Actinopteri > Gadiformes > Merlucciidae > Merluccius > Merluccius polli. Next base: position 50,856 of record JAOPHQ010002321.1, read on the forward strand.
AAGTTAAGAAAGGACACAAGACAATGCCTTTTGTGTGTGACTTAAAATCCTGGATAATAACGAAGAACATCAGCTTGCATAAAACCAAGTGCTTTTAGAAAAGGATCCTTTCATAAGGACAGAAATAACAACATCGCCGTGTCCTGGACTGCACTGCACTCCACTGCAGCCCTCCAGAGGCATACTTGGGTCTCACCACTGAACATTCAACGATCAAAAACAAGAATCAAAGGGTTTTTTTTAGTCTGAAATACATTAACATCTACTTCCTTTAATCCTTCCGGAGGGGATGGGCACGTGGGGAATAGCGGACAGGATACTGTTCCAAGTCCTCTTAAACGCTTAGCATTACGGACGTTGGGAATGGTAAATTGTTAACCCACCCAATACATAATTACTTGGCATATTATACAGTGGAATATAAGCCCTCCCTGTTTTAATCAAATTAAGGAGAAACATCTCATTAGGGTCAAGCAGAATATATATATATATATATATATATATATATATATATATAACATAGGTGCCGCCTACTGCACGCCCCTCAATTGTTACATTGTCATTATTGTAATTGGAGTAATATTGTGGAAAAATACTGACAGCAAAATGCTGTTCTGCTATAGAATAAAAAATGCATGATGATACTGTAGTTATCAACAAAACAAGTGCCTTTTTGAACAGAAGCAACAGTATTATGAAACCCAGATGATGGGATGGATACAAAAAAATGTGGCTCGCGCACATAGTGCACTCGCATGCTATTTATTGTTATGTTATTGTTGTTCCATTGTATGAGGCTATTTCTGTTTGAATGCACCACAGCCCGACTGGAATCAATGATCACACTAAAACCTCTCTGTACCCGCGCACATCAGCACCGTGCACGTGCACATCAGCACCGTGAACACGCATATCAACATAGTGCACCTCACACACCTCAGCACGGCTGCTGGACAAAATTGTAGGGGACACACTGAGAGTTGGGCGTCTCCGTGCACCAGCTGGGAAGGGCAGGGTAAAGAGGCCAGCGTGGCTTATGCTTCTCACATTAACTTTCAACTTATGGACAGTGTGGCGATACTCCAGCGATCCCCCACCGCTATGACTGCCAAGGTCGAATCTGATGAAAACATGATGAAGCAGCACTTTGTCTTTTTTTTTACCCTCCTTTCCTCTCTTTACGCCTCTCTTCCTCTCGCTCCCATTTCTTTCAACCCCTTTCCCTTATTTTTCCATGCCAGGAATTATTGAACAGTAGGGAATAATCACAAACAAGATTTGCCGACCTAATTGACCACAACACAGGCCTTAATTCCACATTACAGCAAATCATGACGTTATTTATGTAAATTTTATCTTAAACCACTGGGGGAGACTGGGGACTTCGGCCGAGCACCAAAGTCAAACTTATTTCATGTTCTCTTAACTCCTGATGAAAATATTTGAACATAATTGAATACAATACTTTTTTATTGAGGGGGAAGTGGCTTGTAAAAATGCATGCCATATTATTATTATCACTCTGTATTGTTTGGTGTTGCTACTGTTATTGCCCCTCTATCATATTACTGGTGGTTGGAGTGAGGGGTGTTAGAGGGATTGAGATAGAGAAGGGGGGGGCGTACTATTTGGATCTTATGCCATGAATGACACCCTTGAAAACGTTATCGTTCACCATCCTCATGTGCTGTTTACATTATCGTTCCACTGGGAAGGCATGGCACGTCCTTGACACGTTCCCAAAACATAGTAATACGGATGTATTGAAGCAATGTATTGAAACAGTCTCAACATTTCCCAGAGCATAGTAAATGTATGCAAGCGGATAGCCCCACGGACACAGACACGTTTTTCATTCTTAGGAATAGTAATAGTTTGATATAAAAAATGAAGAGAAAGGCCAAGTTAAAATGACTTGACATGGCTTGCGATGAAAATGGAGTTGATGTCAAGTTAAAATGACATGACATGAAAATGAGTTGATACATTTAAACCACCTCACCTAACATATATTTTTCATAACACCGCTAAAATTACCTCCTTCCTCTCAAAGACCATGGTACATTTTTATATTTGCACCCCAAAAGCGCATAATGGAGAGAATGTGTAGATAGATAGATAGAAAAAAAAAAAAACGGTTTATGTCCTGGCACTTCATTACTATTTCGCGCTTAGCATTTTCTTACACTTATCTCTGTTGTATACTAGCAATCTGTTAACTTAGCAATTGGGTGTGCTTGAAACTTCTTCTTGTGAAATCCTTATTATACTAATAGCGATTTACTGTTGTTCTCCTAACAAATGTACTTATTGTAAGTCACTTTGGACAAAAGCGTCTGCTAAATGCCCTAAGTGTAAATGTAGGCTATAGGACATCTTATTAAGCGTTCTCATTAAAAATCGTATTGTATAATTTTTATTGTGGATGAAGTGATAGTGGTGACTGCTGCCTTGTCTGCCGCCCATATGGTCTGTTTGCGATCGCTTCCACTTGAGAGAGAGAGAGAAGATGGCATGTGCATGTGGGCTGTCAGCATGGTTCCAATGAGAAGACCCTCTGTGGACGGGAATTTGAGTTGTTCAGTAGCTTATACAGCAAGAGGCATCAATTCAAACTTGTACTGGAATGCACCACACAAAACTGCATCTATCAAAAACAACAAGGAAATGGCTTTGAGAAAGTCCTGCGCATATAAAGTAGCAGTGTGAGCTACAGAAGATTGTATGAAGTGCAAATGTTCAATGAAAGTAGTGAATATTGTGGTGTGAAGGGGGCGTGGCTTGGCATCGGCTGCAAACAAATGGGCGTGGCGGCTCAATCATGGGGACCGACAAAGCTGCGGGTGGGGAGCTTAATGAGCGATCAACGATAAATACTTTGGTTTGGTCTGCTGTCCCCCACAATGAGACTGTGTCCAGGTCACGGCTGATCAAAACGTGGATAACCAGCAGATGAGGGGCTCGTTTTGTTATATTCTTTAAGTTCCCGAAGACAGGATAGTTTTGTAAGGCGGACGACGTCACAAGGTGGCGCACTGTCAAGGTAAATAAAGACCGGTATCTGCTGAATCGCTTCCTGTGGCTCCATCCGAACCCAATAGTATCTTACCTGGCTACAAATATATAAAATATATAATGAGCTCTATTGAGAGGGAGAAATAAAAAACAGAGTGGCGGATATTGGCTTTCCAAGATTTTTAGGAAAATACAAGAGGGATTATGATAGAAAGTGTACATTTGGTGTAAGCCCCCGACGACAGTTTCCCGGAGGGTTTTCGTTGTAATAGTGTCTAAACAAAAACAAGTTCACCTTAATGTCCCCTGTTTCCAATAACCAGTGAACATCGCACAACCCCCCTCCCAGTACTAGTGTCTTCAGCTCAGACTGGGATACAGATATTGGATAAAATACAAAATACAAGTAGGCAAGGACATGGCATTTACTTAACTGTCACACTGTCCGCTTCGGTTCACTGCAGGAATTGTCTGAATCATGGCCAACACAGTTTGAGCACTGGGAAAATAAAAAGCCCTAAAACTAACATTATAAACGAGAAATGTCCATGACCAGGTCAGAATGAATCTTAGAGGATTCAATTTATTGTTTTTGTTATTGAATCATTTGATTAAATCACAGAATAATGTTGTTTTGTTTTGTTATGGAACAACGCTGGCAATTGATTATTTTGCTGTTTTAATTTGTGTATTTTTTTCTTCTTTTGGCCGGTAATAATATGTATGTTATAGTATGAAGATATTTTCATTTAATAAAAAGTTCCAAAGCAATAGTTATCCGGCAGGGCATATAGTTCAATATGAAACCCAGAATTTAAGTATAATACTGATTAATGCATAAACAATGAATGCAATATAAAACACAAACAGTGACTTGAATCCAGCAACAGTCTATGGATATAGTATAATTATCACTTGCAAAATCAGGGTAAAAAAAAAGGTGAGTCACAGGTTGGAAGAACAGAGCAAAGTCTCTGTTCTCTGGGATGGGATAAAAAAAGTGAGGCCCTAGTTTGGAAAAGGCCCAGGGATCTCAAAAAGAGAAACAAGATCAGTTGTTTCCTCTCATTGTCTCACTAACCCCTATGGAGACTCATTATTTTCTGATGTTTGGCTTCTCTTTGCTGTCCTCTATATTTAACATAAGAGATTTATACCAGGAATGAGATTTTTATTTTTTATTTCCATCCTTTGATTATTATTATTTTTTTGTCTCCTGAGTTTTATTTTTAGTGGGGCCTCTGGTGATTCTGACATTTCCGGTAGAGACACACGATGGAAGGAACTCTATCTTTATACCTGTATCTGTATTCACTGTAAGTTTGCTTTGGATAAAAAAAGCTGTATCCTAAATTACTAAATGCTAAATCCTCAAAACTATACTGGTAACAGATTTATCCTTTGCTTGCATCACATCTGCCACTTACAGAACCCCATACATGGTAATTAGTATTGCATCTTGAATCTTTTTAACAAGATAGCCTTTAGGTAAATTCTTAAGTGCTGCCAACGCTACAATTTGTGACAATGGGCAGATTTATTTTAATCAGTTGCGCTGCCATCAATCTCAACTTTAACAGGATAACCGTGGAGCTGTGCATACCAACAGTGTTTTATTGGGCTTGTTTGAAAACGTTAGGCTTGGGCGGGTTACGAATGACAAGATGTATGTGTTTTGGTTTTCCTCAGGATAATCGGGAAACTAATTTGCAGGCGGACTTGTGCAATCCACTCTCAGTTATGTTGCTAATGATTGATCATGTTTTATTAATGTGCACATATTCAAAAACCTGGATCTAAACAAATTGTGGCAATTTAGTCCTTCCAATGTGTGGTATCAATCATGTAAACCACAATGTGATAATGCATCAATGCCATATTTTCCACTAAAAAAGGTTGATGGGTCTGGAAGCTGGTGCTCCATATTCATGAAACAGGCATCCTATGTTCATTTTCTGGTTCTATTTGTTTTTCCACCATTGCAAACGGCAATTAATACATAATAAGGGGCAGAAGCAAGATTGTCTTGTGGTTAAGGTGTTTGACTCCCAGTCCCAATGTCCATAGTCACATTGGGGTCAAACAGTCAACCTCTAACCCTAACCCCTTGAGCAAAATGTCTTACATGCCTACCTGCACCTTAATTGCTATGCAAGTCGCTTTGGACAAAAGTGGACTAAATAATACTTAATAGTAATATGGCACATTCAAAATTAATATCACTCTGTGTATTCTAATTAGAAGATGGATAAGTAATTTTGCAACTGCCCACTTACTAATTTCCTAGGAAAAAATAAGTAAAAACTAAAACCAAACTAAAACTTCCAGTGCAATATTTAATTAATATTAACCAGGCTGCACACTCATAGACCAACGTCCAATGTCACTGGGCCGACCTTCCCTTCTCTCCCTCTGGCTCACTTTGCTGGCCGAGAGAGAGAGAGAGAGGGAGAGAGACTAGAGTGGCAGTGAGAGAGAGAGGCCGAGAGAGAGAGACTAGAGATAGACAGACAAAGATAGGGGAGGAAGATGTGCACGTGTAAATAGCTCCCATCTCTCCATCAATCGGAGAGGTTATGATTCTGAGCGCCATAGCAATTAGGTGCATAGAAGACTATGAGGCAATTCCCCTTCCCCAGGTATCAATAAAGTACTTACCTACCTACCTGCCTATCTACATTACTGCATTTTCAATCCACAAGAGATTACAGATTTAGATTAACACCCTTCGCTGTGATATGACTGCCTGTTTTTTTATATGATTAATTTTATGTTGTATGCATTTGCTATTGATAATGTTGATGACTGCAAAGGGCTTTTGTCTGACTCCGGTTCATTTAACATTATGACCATGATTATAACCATTTAACCTCTGATGTAATTGTTACTAAGGAAGTAATAAGCCACAGCCAGTCGCAGTGTGTATATATATATATATATATATATATATATATATATATATATATATATATATATATACACACACAGGTATATATTTATATTTATTTATATATATATAGTACTACCAAGACTCAGTCAATGTCAAACTCTCCCAGCCAGCGAAACTTTACTTGGCTTTTGTCAAAGTATTTTGGCATGGGAATTTATAGCTACAGAGACAAAAGTGGTCCATTGTAAAATGTATTATTTTAAGAATGTTGTCTTGAAAGACGTGTGAACAATTGTGCTTTACACGGACATGACTCTTGAGACGAGAATGCCTCTTGCTTCTTAGGTGACTTGAGAGGTTCAAGAGCTGGCTTAGGGAAATAAATACTGTGCAAATGCTATGACACCACACCGGCAGGAATAGCATCAACTCTACGGGAAATGATCTATGCATTTTACTCCCGAGAACGGAAAATATGCAGGAAGATTTGAAAAAGGAATCACGGTCATGGTGTCTAGGCATCTGCCGAGTGTGCATGCTGCCGTTTCAGCCAGCTTAGTCGATACGCAGGGGTGGTGGTGGTGTTGAAACATTCAACTGTCTCCTGTGCTCCCAATGCATGGAGATTGGAAAATGAAAAGTGTTCAGTCAGTCAAGTCCATGGATATGTTTTTTTTAATGTATGTATTTATTTATTTTTATACTCGGTATGGTGATTAGAATGCATATAGTATACGCTATGACTTTCCACCTCTATGACTAATAAGTGGACATAAGGTTTAAAAAACCAAAGCCAATTTCCCCCATTAATTATCCATCACTGCACATCAGCAGACGGGAGAGAAGAGCGGTTTTGTCTTCAGATAATGGGACTACATTTCCCAGCAGGGGAGAGGAATGAGTGAAAGTAATTGATGGATTGGTAAAATTCAGCCCGCTTTCTTTTCCCGGCAAACAAAGAAAACGACACTAGAGCGAGGGAAAGCATTGAGAAACGTGATGAAAGGAAGTTTTATCTGCCGGGATGAAGAGATTGTGAGAAAAAAGTCAGTTGTTGTAATGCCGTCTTAAACTTGCCGTCTTGCCGGTGATATGAGGAATGGAAATACGTGTGTTGTGATTGATTTATTCCCACTTATCACCAGCTTGCAGAAGAATAAACTTTGCTCTTCAAAATGGATGTCAAACACGACTACATTTGTATGGAGTTACTATAGTGTGTATTGGTGAAAACATACAGTGCCTAAAACTGAGCATTGCATGTAAAGCTATATTAGCAAAAGGAGAACATAGAAACAATGCACAAAAACATTAACTACCAAACCACTGTGCTGCACATAATCAAGAGTTTTAAATGGTAGTGGAAATTCTCGTATTCACCCGAGGGTCAAGGAGAAAACTCTTTTGGTGAACGGTTAATTGGTGTAGATTAAAACACTGGATACAAAAACATTGGAATGAAGAAAAGTATTTTATCAACACCTACAGTTGCATCAGTGGCAAAAATCCCCCGCAGTGACATGTCAAACATCATTGATTACAATGAGTCATGGTAGGAAAATCCAACAGTTACACAAATACTTAGCCTGCAAGCTTTTTGCAACGATAAGCACAAGCGCTTGTTTCGCTCTCTGGAGGCCACAAATTAAATAAAGGCTGAATTACTGGGTAACTTAACAAGGCACTTAAAATCCTCTCAAGTGGGCAGATACAAAAGTCAATGAACATTGTGCACATGCCAGTAATTCACTTTTCTTTATATGCCTGTAAGGGCATTAATAGTTAAATGTGAGACCTACATATAATTCTAACAGTTAGACAATAGAGCAAGGTGATTTAATTATCTTCGAAGAAAATTGCCATTCCACCCATTTTGTCTTCTCATGATTTGAAACTTCAACATGTGATATTTTTTAGAATTCAGACATAACTTATCATCAATGTTTATTATACTGATATCCTTAGTGTGCTAGCATTGGTAGCAATAGAGGAAACATCCCCCATTATTATTTTTCAGAATAGATTTGTCATTTTTTTGAGGCCATTGAGAACATGAGAATGTGTTAGTTTTATACATTTGCTTCAATAGGATGAGTGTTGTCAGCCATTATCAAAAGTAGCATAGTTTGCTTATGGCAAAGTATTTATAGTTGCCACTTCTAGTAAAAAAACAAAAAACAATATTAATCTTTAATTTTACGTGACACAATAACCAATTTCAAATCAGCAAATTCATTATTGAGGAAAACATTAATTAAAACCCTGCAAAAAAAAATGCCAAGGAGGACACCATGAAAGGACAATCTACATAATATCAATACACTGGAGATACACCTGCTTTCACTTTGCAGCGCAACAAAAACCTTGGCCAAGCCCTACCCCATGGGTTGCACAATTCAGACTGGAGCGACAAACATCGTTTGGTAAATTATACAGAGCACTGGGCCCAGTTCCCCCAAGCAGATGGCAGTTTTTTCCCCCATAATCAGAATGCTAAACACTGGATAATACAAACTTTAATGAGTTCAATGCAAACTTTTTCCTCACTCACTCACTCACAGCAGCTTTACCTCTGAGTAACAAATCAATCCATTATTATAGGTAAAACAACAGCCAGTGCGGGGAGGTAACTGTGGTCATTAGTGCTGACAAATGAAAGGCCCGAGGATCCCGAGTAATTCATCTAGCAAGCGCTGAGATTCTGCTTCTTCCAGAGCAACCCAGGATGCTCTCCAACCAATACTTCACATTAACTTAATTTAGCATGACATGAGTCCAATAACAATTACCTAACAAATTGCTACATTTAAAGAAGTCTTTGAATCAAATTATTTAAAATGCACTGCTACAAGGGGATGAAAACGAATACTTTGTAAATATGACCTAAAATTAGATTAGCCTTTAACATGTTGAATTAAACTAATTATTATACTAGTGTGCCTGTTATCACTGGCATCTTAAGGTGTCTGCCTTTTCCCTCTGGGATTTCTGGGAGTTTGTGGCCGGTTGAGTAGGAGGTGCCAGCCCCTCTAATTATTTATTAGTCTCAAAGAGCTGTAATTAGGATGAAGGACTTAATTGACTTTATTTAAAAAGAGCTTTTTAAACCACTGTGGCCAATACAAGTGCTTTGTCAATGAATGCCTGAAGTTCACCTCATTCTCAAACCCAGACGGCAGCGTTGTTAAACACCCACGGCAGCATCCAGCTTGCCGCAAGCGGTGAGACACCGCCTCAAGAGGAGCCGAGAATCAAACCAGCAACCCTCCAGTTGTCAGACAACCCACTGCTTCCTCCTGAACTACTGGAGCCATGTCAATGCATTGACTTGTGGATGTACCACAGTCGTCTCTAGGCATTAAACGTTCCACTATTTCAGTCTGTCTCTACATTGAAACATTTTCTTCACACTAGAAAGACAAAAGGTTAAATTCCACACGGGGGGACAATTTGAACATGCCGTTTAGCATTTGCATTGTATTTGTCTTAAAATATCTGAAACACACAAAAAAGGAGAGGCTCAGTGTTGTACAATTACACAGGGCAACAGGACAGCACCCACATCAGATATACTCGTCAATTTTAGACAGATTAGACATATACTAGACAGAATGTTTAGTATATGATCAGGTATCATTAAGTTGAAGTTAGGTTGGCAAATAGTCATTCTACACAGTATCCAAGTGTGGACACGTGTATAGTGTAGGGGGAGCTCAGACTGACTTCTTAAATACACGCTACAGTGTGATTGCCTATTGAATGCAGAGCTTTCAGGGTAAAGTCATCTTATTATTCCCAAGTAGTTTAAATGTGAAGGTGTCTGTGAAGGCTTCGTTGTTAAAATCATAAGCAAAAAGTTGGCTGTGACACAGAAAGTAACTAGACAAATTAGACAAGCGCCAGGGAGAGATTCATCTGTGAGTCCATCACAGCAAGCGGGACAGTCAGGATGACTGTGTTCAAGCTGTGTTCTTCTCGTGTTCAAGTCTTGATTGCATCTACTTTTATATTAATATAATTTCAAGATGTTGAAATTGATGAGCCTTTTCAACCGATAAATGGACACAGACACCAGTACAAACTTATCCTTCCAGGTGTCAATTTCATTTGATATAAAACTAATAACAGACCCCTGAAAATAAATTACCAAACTGCACAACTCCCAGTTGGATTCAAGTGCCAAGATGTTTTTATTTCATTTTAGATGCATTTATTCAATTATACTTTGTTGTGGGTTTTGGAGGCATGTTGTTGATGAGGATTATTTTAAGCTTATTTTTGTATTCAATTTATATTCCAATAGTGTCAGAATGAACCCCAGAATTAATTTTTGGGGTGGTTTTGGACTACATCAATAATAAGATGTGATGTTGAAAGGGAAAAGCAGAGTTTTTAGGTTTATTCACATCACAGTTTATTAGCATGATTGCAATACTCGTCTCTCAGTACTTGTCCCTCCCTGCTTAACTTTTTCCATGAGAAAGTTTGCATTCACACTGCCTAGCATATCCTAAATGTATAGTAAATATTGACAGGGGATAATTTAAATATTAAAACATGCAATGACCTCGACTAAATATGTCTCCAGAAATTATATATGTATTTCTGGTTAGCTTGGTAGGACTAGTGGAATTACCGGGAATAGCCCTATATGTATGCATATATGCAGGATATATTGTACTGTATCTAAAAGTATACATATGAAAAATACTTGGTAATATTGTGGTTTTGCATTTTAAATAATAGAAGTGCATGTAAGTTGTTACTCCATAAAAAACTTAACAGTCAATCGAAAATGTACACTTGAATACAACCCATCACAGACTACACTACGATGTATAGTGTAATTGGAGGGAAGTGTGACTCTCCATTGAGCTGTGAACTATTGCTGCCTTTGATTCAGAAAACTAACCCTAATTCAACACAAGCTGTGTGTCAGGGCACACTGTTGACTCAGAGCAAAGAGGACAGAATGCAAAGTCAAACTGGTTGAACAAAAAAGATTAGAGGGTCAAATGTTTTCAAAGAAATAATGAGTGCATATGAAATATTAGAATATTACTGGAAAATGGAATATACTTATATATTAAATTCCAGACACAAAAGCATCCCATAATACTAAATTAGTGACCTTATGGCTTGATGAGTGTTTTACTTCACATATTGACGGCGTAATAGTTCATAAAACTCAGCAGTGTATTTACAAGAAATTCCTGACAGAATGTAATTTATATGTATTATGTATATTTTTTAAGAGTGGCTTGGATTCCCGCTGTATCATATGGCAACACAAACATAAATCAGGAGCAACCTTAAGAGTACTGCTAAGCCCTTAATAGCCAATTAACACCTGGCTACATTAAACAGTGGTCAAACATTCGTTATTTCCCCATTTTTCTTCTCTACAATATCAGTAGCTAACAAGTCAATGATGTGCATGTGTAGGAAATAATGCATTCTACAACAAGCTTGCAATCTAAAGAGCTATGCGTGAATATTTCATAACACAAATAATAAATTGTGCCTTCTTAAGGCACCAATCGGGCAACCACATGGGGGATTTAAATTGAACGTAGGAGATTAAGAGTAATCTTGAGTTGTAAGATGGTAATCTTATAATGCATGGGTGTTACTCCTCTTTGACTTAACATCGATACATGGATTTAGAAGCTAAAATCAGGGGGAAAAATCTCTAGAGAGCAGTAGACAGTATACACACACACACATCCACACAATCACACACGCTTGTACATACTCAAGCACATACTACACACAAACCCTATCTCAAAGACCAATTTCCAAGTCAAGAGTAATGAGTCGTCTCTCTCTCTCTCTCTCTCTCTCTCTCTCTCTCTCTCTCTCTCAAAAATAATCAATGTCAGCAACATGCCTAGGAAAACAAAACACAGCATATATGTAATGAAATTACGCTAATATACAATACAATAAAAACACCATGGCACTAAAATGGATGATCAGTTTTTTTGTATGCCAAAATAAATTGACACTTGAAGATATTAATTTTAGTTTCCATTTTATGTTAAGTAGGCTCACACATTTTTATATTTTAAAGCAAGGGTACAACCAGTGCTTTAAGTTATGCAACACAGAATGCCAGTTATGCAACAGAACTCTTTCCAATGCCACAGAAGTTTTTTTTATTATTGATTTCAACATCTTTCAATTACTATCAATTTGAAAGTAGCTAAAATGTACGCCTCTGCATATAAAACATAGAATGAAGTGCCAAGTCTTACAAGGAAAACCGTTGACTTGATAGGAGAAGTCGAGCAGCCGTTCTGACTGCCCCACTCTCTAGGTCAAGCTTCACTCACACATCCACTGAAGTTGTCACTGTCGTCATTGTATATTGCACAAGGCTACATCATAAAGAAGACTATGTGTGATTGAATTCACAACATGTAGACCTGCACATTAAACAAAACATCTACATACATAACTAAATATGCTAAATGTTTACATCAGTGTTTTTTATGTAGGAACTTGATTTTATTTGATTATATTTTTCTATGCTATACCTTTTGGTTTGCTCTATTGGCACGGCAACCGGCATCCTTTGCCTTCATATTTTTCTTCACATTCTTCTCAGCAGTTAAGCTGAGCTTTCAACATGGAGCATAAATAAGAACCTGTCTGGCTAAAAAGGTCTGCACACAATTGGAATGCCATTGAAAATGAACCAGCTCCCAGTCTCAATGGTGATGAGGTAACAGTTTTATAAATGTATCTTTATGGAAATATATTTATGAGACCTGCATTTTATAATGACTATAATCGAGTGGCAGAGTATTTTATTTTGCAGAGTTTGGGTTTGAGTTCAATCCAAGGGCAGATGAAGTCATCTGCTTCCAAACTTCATGACTGCCCAATGCAAAGGGGTTTCCATACTAAACCTATAGTTTAAATGGAATAGGCTATCTGGTAGGGTTGAGCGATATCCATTTTTTAAAACCATTAAAAAACATCACGGTTTACAGTTCAACAGTTAAAAAAGCAACTTGTATAATATATACAGTATATACAGTATAAGAGAGAGTGCATCTTATAACGACTGTTTCCAATGTGCCATGAGCTGCTACGCTTTCTTCTGCCACAGGGTGGAAGCAATCATCTGCAAGTCACTTTTTTCCCCATTCTTGCATGTTTCATACACCAATTAACAAATCCAGTATAAGGCTACTAGGCATGTTTGAGTAATAGACTAGCAATGAATTATGACCTTCATAAGCTTGCTATTCATAACTTTGTGTTACTAGGCTAGGATAGGCCTATAAGCCGAAATTTACACCAGGAGATGAAGCGACGTTGCCAGCCAGCTTGAGAAGAGCAATAGCATCGTATTTCATGTTTTTTCTCCATATTCCGCATGTATGCCGATGTATTTTGAGACATAATTTTTACCTTACTCATTTGCACTAATTTTACCTGCTTTTTACACCTTTCTTTTCATCAGTATTTATGTAGCCTAAGCTTTGCGCACATATCAACCATGAAGCCATAAAGGTAGGGATAATTTGGGGAAAAAGAACAAACGGGGAATTCGATTTGGCACTCAATTGAGGATTCAAAGTCAACACATTAAATTGAATGTATGCCAAAGGTCATTCATTAATTCTGCCGTTATTCAGATGCAACATACATCCAGCATGTTGCTTGTGATGGCGATTGAGGGCGTTTGCAAACCTTAATTTTATTCTACTCTGAATGTCTGTAATCAGATTTTAGTCGCTCACCGACTGGGGCCGTCACATTTTTAAAAAAAATAACGAGCTGACTCACGGTGATAGCGCAAGCTGCCATTTTAGCACCTTCACTATTATAGGCTCATGCCTCATGCTCAAGCACATCTTATTGATTGGCTGACATGAGATCAAATTCTCTAGCCTCAAATGAGAGCAGGGGAAAGTAAGCACGACCTCAGATCAGTGACAGTCAGAGAAATTTGAATAAGTGTAAAAAAATGGAGCGCTTATAACGAGAAACATATTTTGAGGCGGTATTGCTATGGACATCGTCATACTTTTATACAACCGTGATATACTGTACTATCTGGTGCAAGGAAGTATGGGCACTTTAATTTAAGAAAATGCTGATGAGTCCTATTTCTAAAAGCATGTAGTATAAAGGCACAAGTGATGGACCTTCGCTGTGTAACAGAACAGCCAACAAAAGTCAATTATTGGGGGGGAAAAAAGGTTTCTTATAAAAAGTTAAATCAAAATTATTGGGTGTTTTTTTTTTTGTAAATAGCATCCAAAATCAGAATTGCATTATCTGTTCTGGAGACAGGCTGGAGTCAAAGAAAACATGGCCTTAATAAAGATATTGTGAGCAGACAGAGCAGCTCAGTAATGCAAAAATGCAAAAAAAATCCCCAAAACATTTTTTAGGGGGATTTTATTTTTATGCTGTATAGCACTCATAACCATCAAGAAACTGTTACTTGAACTTATTATAATGACTGTAAATATAACTACTCAATGAAGAGCAATATAAAAGATGAGATAAGCCACATTTGATTTGCCGCTTGCAATCAAAGTAATGCCTATTTCCTCTTTGCCTGTAATTAAAAGCCTAGAAGGGTGACACAGCATGGCCTCGGCTTTCATTTGAACACAGCCTTTGTTTTATTTATTAATTTATGTTTTTACCATGGATCAATTCGTCAGCGACAGGGGCTGACAGATCAAACGCGATACAAGAATTGCTAGAGGTTCGAATCTTTCGACGAAAAGGTGTATGGTAATAAGGGGGGGGGGGGGGGGCCTCCATTTGAACTCAGAAGAAGGCTGTTGAAGCCCCGAGGCAAGGAGAGGAAGTACTAGGGAATCTCATTAGGAACTACATCGTGACTCTTTCTACATGGACCTCCTGTCTTAACCTCCTCCTTCTCCTCCTCTTCCTCCTGCTGCTGCCGGAACCCTGACGACCGCATACTTTCAGGATACCTTTTTCTTCTGAGAAGCGGTGGCCAACGTGTGAATCACGGAGCTGCCTATGCTTTGTGTGGCGAGGAGCAGTGAAACAGAGGCTTTTGATAAGCTGCTGCACTGCAAATGTACTGCCATGAAAACAGTAAAAAGTTAAAGTGAAAGTGCTGAAATCAGCGCTGTACATATATCGGAGTACCAAGTCGAGAAATGGAGGGGGGGAAAAAGCAAGGTCTTGTTGATATGGGATTGGTTTGTTTGGGTTGTGAAATTATTTTGTATTTTATATAATCTTGGATATGAAATAGCACCTTGTACATAACTAAACCGTCAATTGCTCATTTAGTATTTCCAAATGATATTAGTATTGGAGTATTGGACACATGAACAGTGTATAGACTTCTAATTGTCCAGATTATCTGTGCTGATTGATTAAGAATTTTTGATGAATACAATGCCAGAGGTTGGTTAGGGTGCTCAAACAATTAGAAGATCATATCTTAATATGGCTTCTCTAAGTGATCTTTAGTCGATTAGAGTTCATGTTCCGTAACATTTAATTGTCTCTGTGTAATAACTGGATTTTTGTACATTTCTATCTATTTGATTACACTCTTTGTAATCTCAGATCCAGCAGTTTAGGAGAACGTCTGGGGGGAGACGGCACAGAACCTGGGCCGGAAAACAAACCTACACCTTGTTTCCTGTTTTGTTATGGAGCTATTCGACTGAAGAGAAATGTATTCCTGTGAGTGGATTAAGCTTTCAGAAGGGGCTTTTAATCTGTGTATTTCTACAGTGGCCAGTCTACACAGTGTTGATTTGAAACCTTTAAAGCCACTTTTTCTAAGAATGTCGGTGTCAGGATGTTTCAGCTTGTTTGTGTTCACAGTTAGCCAATTACGCGCTTAAAAATCCCATGACTCCAGCTACATGATTGGCCAAAACAAATATGAAGCGAAAGAAAGTGAAAAGCCCCATTCATCCAGATTTGTGCTTGTCTGCTATCAAACTTTGGATTATGAATCTAAAATCTGACTACGCTCTATGAAACCATGCATTTACATACATTCCTTTGCCACACAATTTACTCTAGCACACCTGTGCCAGAAGTTTTCTGTTTTTGCAGTTTACAAAAGTTGCTGTCCTCCCTGGGAAGGAAGCCAGTTTGTGCATTTCAATATACGGGGGGGGGGGGGGGGGGGGGACAGAAGACACAGATGTCATTTTCATCAGTGTGCTTCTGTTTCTGTGCCTCCCATGTCTAACCTAATTCAGTCAAACTCCGACAGCAGAGTGAGATGGAAAGAGAATCTGTGAAGGGAGAGAGAGAGCGAAAAAGTGTGCGCGCGAGAGAGAGAGAGTGAAAAGAGTGGGTACAGAAGAAGTAGCAACGCACAAAGCAAACACTCTTGTGCATCAGTCCCGTTCCTCTGAGAAATGTGAGCAATGCCATGTTTAGGGTAGGGGGCTTTCTTTCAAGGGGTCTCAATTTACAGTGAATAAAAAGCTAATTCCAATGCCCTTACTTCCTTCACATCCTGTAGTTAACCTAATATATATTTTCCTGTAGGAAAACTACATGTCAGTGGAAATGTCAAGAGATGATTGTATTAGTACATTTTTTTGAAACAAAAATATCTCTATTAGAAATCCAAGAAATTCAGACAAATGTTTGACAGGTTATAAGATTGCCTTGTTCAACTATCTGCACACACAATCTACATTCCCAGCCGATAACTTTGTGGTAACACGTCTACGCCTTCTAACACCAAGGAAAACAACTGTATTTACAGATCGGTAGTGGATAGATATGCTTGCAGTTGGTTCTGCGAATGACCTTGACATTGGGCTCAGACAGAGGGTGTGCTTTGTGTCGAGAGATTGGCCAGCTCACATTGAGCCCCGCCAATCACTGGAGGAGTGATGACCACTAATTTTTGGACCAGTCAGTGGGTAGAAAATGCGGATACACACTGCATACATTCACACACCTGTAGGTTATAGTGCATTTTGCTAAACCATGTTGTCTTCTTTATGTTTGTTTAAATGTTTCATGAGTAAAGACTGCGGTGTAATGGGGAGGTGTGTTCACGCACCCGCATAGAGGAATAAGCCATCTGTCTGGGGGTGAGTTACCTGACTCGGTTCCTCCACAACAGAGCCATGGGAGCCTGGTGAAGCTGGCGGTGCACACTACGGCAGTTGGCCAAATATGGACAGCTACCAACTCTCAGATTCTGGACAGAGCTACGCAGCATGGTGGTTCTAACCGATGGGATACCAATTGGAAGGAAGGAAGTTCAAAGGGCAGCTGGCTGGTGTCAGATCACATATACATCACGTAATTAGATAGTAGAGTATCAGTCCTCTCAAATGTGTTTTTGTTGTCAAAATGTTGATACATTTCCACATTATTAAACTCATACACCCCAGTAGGATACATTCAACTTCCCAATGGATATAAGTGTAAGCTAAAAGCCAAACATCATGAATGGCTAAAAATCAACGTGAGATATAGCTGAGACATGGCTCAATGCCAAAACACATTATGTGATATAATAATGACACAGTGAACTCCTTCTCGTCCATTATATCCATATATATATAAAACACCAATTTCACTCATCTGCGACGATAACCTGGCTCTGAGTCTTAGCCAAACATCTCCCTAGCCACCAAGCCCTTCAGTCTGCACCCCACCAAAAACAGCTCCATGGTCCAAAGGCCTCACAGCCCCTATAAAGTATAATCAATGGGAGTATCACCAACTGACACGATGGGTGCCTCACTCTCCCTCTCTCTCCAGAGGGTCTGCTGACTAATCTAAAGTCCCCTTTCCTGGGATCCCTGCGTGTTTTAGCCTCGCAGCGGCAGGAAGAGAGAAAGAAGTATGAAGGGCACAACGCACAGAGACAGAGCTCAATTGGGCATGACCGCCGCACGTTTTCATCTAGTCCAGGCATATTTCTTTTCACTTCAGGAAAGGACTTATAGTGTGATATTGCCCCACCACCGCCACCCCCACCCGCTGTCTACCGGGCACTGGCTGTCCCCTGGAGTGTTCCATGGCTGAGTGGATGAATTAATTCTTGGTGTCCAATAGAAAATAGCCAAAATACTAATGAGGTATTGGTTGATGTAGTCAAGAAAGACACTTATCCAATCTATCATCGCAAACCATCTGCACCCCCCCACCCCCAACACACTCAACTACTTTACATATAAATTACCACGCCAAAAACAACCGCTAATACAATCTTTAGTCTACGTCCATTTGATATGCAGCTACCTTTGCAGGTGTAAATCACCCCTGACAAAATGAAGGAAAAATGACAGTAAATCCTCAACATTGGCCACTCCCCTGTGCCAGCAGCCAGCAGGCGTCCAAAAGCAATCTGGTCGAAGAATTGGAAATCACCTTCCACAACCACTGACAATGCTGGAGGGATCTTTGAAACTTGAGACAATGCGTGTTTGTTTTAAAGATAAATATTTTAAACAAAAGAAACATATCTACATAAACAACTTCATCTAGTGAGTAGTTTTTAAAATGATATGGCTATATATATACAGTATATATATATGTATATATATATGGATTATCATGAACTAAAATCTACTACAAAGGGAAAGGCAAATACCTTGTTTTTTGCAGATTTTTGTAAAATCCCAGACTAAACTTTTGTGATATAAAATTTAGAGATTGTTCAGGGTCAACGGATTTTGGACTGTGTTAAACCAATCACAGTTGTTGGGCACTACAGCACTGCACACATGAAAATAAAGCACTCAGTGTGAAATATATGTAGGCTTCCTCGAGCCAGAACGGAAAATTAAAAGAAATTAAAAAAGAGATTAACCAAGATAGTAGTAGCAAGATTGTAGCAAGTAGTAGCAGATAATTGCACAAGCCAAATGAGTCCCATTTGGCTTGTGCAATTATCTGTTAAATGCTACCTCTATCTGCATACAGAGCTAAGTCATTAAAAATAAATAATAGTACAATAATAATCTTTTAGTTTTATAAATGCTGTGATGCCAAAAAAAAACAGATAAATGGTATATGCAAGTATATAAATCAAATGTGACCACTTTAGACAGCATGTGAACTGCTTCACCTTGCTAACTGCTGATGAGGGCTGACGGCTGATTGCCGGCTCCATCCACTATAGCACTGAGAACCGTGTGTGTGTGTGTGTGTGGGGGGGGGGGATCAAAGCCTAAACAAAGGAATGGTAATGATAATACAGACAACTGATGGGGTTGAGGAATATGTGTTTAGACACAAGCAGATGTGCTACTGTACTGCCAGATGCCTTAATTTGTGACCAACATGACTTAAGAAAAAAAACTGCATATGAAACCTGCCTATATGCAAGATGGAATTGGCAAACAGTCTTTTTTGCTTCTTTCTCAAAACTCTGAAGATGCAAATAAAAATAAATAAATGGAGAAACCACCTTCCATCAAACTCTGACATGAAACTGTGAACAGTTAACATTAAATCGATATTTATTGAGGTCATGGAACTGTATTGCCTGCATAATTTAGTACAAGTAACAGTGTAGAGGAACATGATTTATTTTATGTATAACTTGACCCACCTGCCTTTTGAGCTGCTTTTAAAAATGTGCAATACACCAACTATCTCCTACTTTGCAGGTGTTTGATGTTGCTTTCCAGGGAGCTTTTTCTTCAATAAATCCTCATTAAATATTAATATGCCTTCATTCAATCACTAAATAAAGTTGTGTGAAGCCTACACATATCCTTAAACTGCCAGCTAAAGAAAATTAAGCCCTCTAAGAAACAGGAGAGCTGATGGAGCATTACTTCTTCAAGCCAATAATCACTCCCGAGGGGACCGAATTGAAATGAAACCGCTTCTATCCGTCTCTACTTTCTTCTTTCCTCCTCGTCATTTCACCCCCATTTCCGTGCTAGACATGCTTCCATGCTTTTATTTTTTCATATATATATATATATATATATATTTATGCTCACTTTTTCTTTTACTTTTGGCAAGAGGGAAAGGTAATCTAGTGCTAAGTCGTGCCGGGGCATCATGGATTCTGCCTTTGATCCAAATGACTGCATTAGCTCTTGGTGCACAGGCACCGTATATAGCTCCTGTTCTGCTAGTACCTACAGCCAGATGCTGCATTGATCAGCACACACGAAAGGTGTTGAGGGATTGTCAGCTTGTTCTGTTTAATGTCCACTATAATCACTGTGGTATAACTAAAGACAATGCCTTTACAATAAGATGAATGGCTTCTTCTTACCACTTACATCTTTACTATTACTTTTATACAATTCTGATATTGGTTAGTTTTGATGTTTTGTATTTATTTTATTGATTGTCTAGATCAGTGTAACACTTGCGGGGGGGGGGGGGGGCGGGGGGCGGGTGCGCACCTACAAATATATGCCACTGTTGAGTGGCATATATTTGTACCCCCCCCCCCCCCCCCCCCCCCGCTTTTACCCCTCTTTCTGGTCATTTTGCAGCCCTCATTTTGCAGGGCTCCTTTCTTTTCAGCCAAAGGCAGTTGCTGCTTTGCTCTGCAGCCTCTGACAGCGACCTGTCGGCTTGTCAGAAGGCCTGTTCTCTGACTCCCATCCCCTTCAGCAACCTGGTGGTGATGGGGATGGGAGTCACAGAACAGATAGATAGAATGTGGCTACAGAACCTCTACAACTAACCTCTACGGGGAGCACCTGGGTTCGCCAGCCCCATTGTACTGCCTTGGCTGCGATGTCTGAGTACTTCAGCCTTTTGCGTTCATACGCTTCACCAACTTCAGCCTCCCATGGCACAGTTAGCTCCACAATTGACAGGGACTGCTGCAATGTTGAACACAAGATCAGGTCTGGCCTGAGATAAGTTGTAATGATCTTTGGCAGAATATGAGCTTCTGCTATAGAGCTACCGGCATTGTCCAGCCCCGGGCAGGGTCCGTTCAATTCTTGCCGATGGCTTCACTGGAAGTTGTCCTGCTCTTACGAAGGCGGTGGTGTTAGAGAATCCGGCATTGTGGTGGAGAGGGCATTGATGATTGTTCTCCTTCCTTCCATGGTAATCACCAGCTGTCACAGGACCTGGCTGTGCCTCCAGGTGTAGCGGCCTTGGGAAAGGCGGGTTTTGCAGCCGGTGAGGATGTGCCTTAATGTTGCTGGGGTTCGGCAGAGAGGACATGATGGATCTTCTCCAACCCATTGGTTTAGATTCTTGGGTGTGGAAAGAACATCGTAGTTGGCTCTGATGATGAAAGTAAGTCTGCTAAGATCCTTCCAGGTGAAATTACGGTGCTCCTCATACGTGGTCCACTTCCTCCCAGTTGCCAGTCTGGGAGGAGTCAATCGTATCGTAGTGTCTTGAGAATTGGTCAGAGTCATGTTCAGCCTCACTTTGGTGAATTTGTACTCTTCAGTGAGGCTAGTGACAGGCAGTTCCAGAGCTCTGTACCCATACAAGCCGATACTGCTGAGGCATCACGGGAGTCCAAGTCACTTCCTGATGTATGAACTGACTGTTCTCTGTAGCTTCTCAACTTCAGTTATTTTACTCTGGTCTGAGCCTTTGAGGCTCGCGTTGTACCACCGCCCTAAGCTCTTGACAGCTCTGACACCATCGGGATGGGTGCTTCATCAATGTGGAATCTGGTCTATTTTGTGGAATCTCTGGTTGAGTTTTCCTCTGACGATGGATATGCTCCTGGATTTGCTGGATTGCTATGTTATGTTGACATGAAGCTTTTGCAATAGAAGCTTGCAATGGTTGAGGTCAGGGTGGTCATGTCACCCATGTAGGCGCGAATGGAAGGCAGCCACTGTCCAGACTGCAGATGTTCTCCTCCTATGACCCATCTGGAAGCTAGGAAGATCAATTCCATTGCCATGGTGAAGGGAGGCCATTATTCCTAATGCCAATGATTGCCATGTTGTCATGTACTCTGTTGTTGTGAGGCAGAATTGGAAATCTTGGAGGTAGTTTCTGACCAGGTTTGTGATGGTTGTTGGCACATGCAAAAACTTGACGGCTGTCCAGAGGAGAGAATGGGAGACAGATTTAGAAGAATTGGCTAGGTCCAGGAATTAGATATGCAGATATCTTCCTTCCCTTTTTGCAGTCTGGATTTGATGCCATATCATGCTTGTGTGTTCTAAGCATTTCGAGAAGCCTGGTATACCAGCTTTCTGTACCGACATGTCAATCAAGTTGTTCCATTTCAGGTAGGTTGTCATCCTTTGAGCAACAATGCAAAAGAAAATCTTACCTTTTGCCCCCACAGTAACCGTAGGACATCTGGAGCATTTTTGTATATTTGGTTTGGAACTCTTTCTCGACCTTGCTCTAACTTGGAGGGCTGTCATCCAACTGGTGTTCTGGCTGAGGAATGGGTGGCATGTCTGGAGGTATCACCCTCTGCTCATGTCTTTGCTTGTCTGTGTGTGTTGTTTTCAGGTGGTCCTCCATTTTCCTCTTTAGCACCTTAAGTGACCGCTCTTTTCATTTGTAAAGAGTCCTTTTCACATATCTGAAGGGATCCTTGAAGGAGGTTCTTGCCCTCTCCTTCTTCTTGCGTCGAGTTCTGAGTCTTCCCATGTGTTCCTTTTCGTCTGCTTGCCTGGTTGATGCCCACTCTCTCCTCCAGTGAGGATGTCTTCCACTGTTTCCTAAAGTCCCTTCTCTCTTTAATAAGGAGCTCAATTTCTTCCTGCCTTCTGGACTTGGGAGGTTGTCGTTTCCTTCTTTCCTGGTTCTTTTTTCCGAACCTTTTTGCCTTAGGAGTAGATCAGATTGCTCATTTTCCCCAGCTTCTTCTCCACTGAGTCCGTCCAGGACCTTGCTCAGGTCTGCCTGTTGTCCACTCTTTCTCACTGCTGGACTTTGGCCACTTCACTTGAGGTCTGTGGCCTTGGAATGTTATTTTCCATAGCAGGCTGCCACTGGGGTATTGATGCTCGGTGGACTGGGGGTTGTGTCCTGCCGCAGAGCTTCACTTGACTGACTTCACCTTTCTCTCAGGAGATAATGGTCAATGCGAGGTCCCGGCCTTACCTCCTTGCACTTAGTCCACCCTTGATGTATTTTTAGGCCTTACCAAGGCGTTACCTTGGACCAGCCGCAGCTAGATATTCGGAGCTTCCCAGCTTTCCCACAGCTGATGTTGTAAGTGCCATGCCGATTATCTAATTCATCGTCATGTTCATGCCAGGGTCAGCTACCGGGTTGTTAGCCTTTGAGTCATTTTCCGACCCCACCCTCACAGACTAAAGGGGTATTTTCCTTTTTGGACTTTTTGTAGTCATGAGGGGTGACTCCTATTCACTTATCAAAGCGACGGAGCCTGCCATCATGGATAGCTAGTCCATGACAGTCCCGTTGCGGTCTTTTCCTCCTGTCAGCTGTCTTTCCACGCCGTCACATGGTCTTTCCCTAGTTGTCAGCTGCACTTTCACAGCAGTCAATGGATTTCTCCAGTTTATCAGTTGAGCTTATAGTACTTGATATTACAATCCCTTAGAATAATCAGTCTTCTTGATGTCTTGAGTGGGGGTAGGGGTAATCACTTCATTGGGGTCATCAGGTGGGGACCCTCCTTCTAAGCTTAATGGGTAATTAATGTTCACCTCAGTAGTGTACAAATGTCATTAAATTATGTTTGTCTTTAATTAATCTTAAAAGTTGTTTTTTGTCATGCAGCTAAGTTTTC
The DNA here is from genome assembly GCA_030340625.1 of Merluccius polli. Lineage (NCBI taxonomy): Eukaryota > Metazoa > Chordata > Actinopteri > Gadiformes > Merlucciidae > Merluccius > Merluccius polli. The sequence continues at coordinate 74,435 of JAOPHQ010002321.1, forward strand.
TCAACATATAATATTAGTTAGAATATATGAAACTTTTTTGGTATCATTAATATATTATATTCATAGACATTGGGTGATGGGAGGGAGAACAGGGTTGTATATAATTGTTATTCACTGTATGAATTGATGTGATTTGAAAACTGAAAACCAATAAATATATTATATTCATCTATTTCAAGAGTTCTTCAAATAAGCACACAGGGAGACACACAAACACATTGATGCTCACATCACATATCATATTGGCCATCATTGCTTTTAGTGTTTTATCCTTTAGCAGCCTATGAAGCCTTATGAAAGGCTATGAAATATGGTGTTTCAAAAGCATAGTAGTGAAACATCTAGCATGTGGTCTGAACCATGCTGCTTGCAAGATTAGAGAGATTGGATTAGATTGGATCCAATAGCTGACATCAGGATGTTACATTTCATCATAAAATGATGAACTGAAAACTGGAGAAATTAAAAAAAAGAAAGCTGCGTGAAATTGGACTGAATACAGATCCCGAAGGTAGCGTGTACACACATAGATAAAACGTTAATAAGCCGGCAAAAGAGAAAAGTGCTGGAGCATTATCTACATGACATGCCCCTTTAAGAAAGAGGCCACCTCAAGGTCTCACTGTGGGATTTCAATAGTTGTTTTGAAAGCAAGCAACAACAAAAAAACACAGCTTATCTTTAAGCTGAAGACACGATAAGCCACTAGGAAGAGTTGCAGTGGCTGTTTTTATTTAACTTGTAAGGGTCTTCGATGTTTCCCTTACATCCAGCAGCGGCGCAGCACCACTATTGGATTGAGCGTATTTACTGAGTTCAATCTGTCCCTGGTACACAACTCTTCTCCTCTGAATGCTAGATTCCTAGACAGATATTCACCTCCTCCTCCAGGTAACATCCTGAGGTCAACTATTTGTGTAGTGCCTCCGCTGGATTAGACAACTGCAATCAGACATTTCTTTTTAAAATTACTAATTATCTTGGCCGCCCCAAATGCTGCTTCTTTTATTTTACATATACAGTATATATATCATAGGTGCCCCCTACTGGACCCCCCTCAATTGTTACATACGAGAAATATTGTGGAAAAATACTGACAGCAAAATAGTGTTCTGCTAAAGAAGAATAAAAAATGCATGATAGGTGGAAGGTGGGTGGCATTAGCTCATGAATGGCTTTAGACCAGTGGTTCTCAACCGGTGGGACACTCTCCTGGGGGGGCGCGAGTAGCAGTGGCGGTTCAGGGGGGGGGGGGGGGGGGTGTGCGCGCGATCGTAATCCACCCCGGACCTATGACCGACAGCAGGGGTGCGCGCGATCGTGACACCACCCGGACCAGTGACGGACTGGACATCTGGCATTCTGGCAGATGCCAGAAGGGCCGCGGCCTCTCGTAGGTCTGGTTACGATCGTGCGCAACCCCCCCCCCCCCCCCCCCCCCCGTCGACAATCGCGCCCCCCCCAAACTGCAATGAACCAGTTTTGGGGGGGCCCAGCTTGCAAAAGGTTGAGAACCCCTGTAGCTCAACAATAGCTATCAAAATTGGGATTTGAAAATAATGTTCCGGCGCCCCACCCCAGGCCGCCCCACCACCCTACCACTGTCCACATACCCTAACCCTTACATTTAGACAAGGGTACACACAGTGAATCATAAAATCACCACTTGGCAACCACTTGCTTTAAAATATCAGTGCAACAAAGATTGGGTTAACTAGTTCCTACATTCAGCACCGTGCACATGCACATCAGCACCGTGCACACGGACAACATAGTGCACCTCACACACACCTCAGCACTGCTGCTGGAAAAAAATCGTAGGGGAAAAAGTGGTCTTTCTAGGCCACTTCTACCACTCTACCTGTCAGACTTGGTCAATTAACTTGGCCAGCCGGCCAGCCAGCAAACTCTTACACCCTCTGCCGTATTGTTCTCTGTGGAAAACCACCTTTTTATTGTTCACATTATGCTATATTCATGGGGTTAGAGATTACCTGGGATTCAATTTTGTGTCGCAGAAAGATGTCCCCGTACAATTCTGCAGCAGATCAGTAGGTGAGATGAGACTCACTGTCTCTTCTAAAGGAGACCCCTGACTGTCTGCCGGTGACAGCAGACACTGCAGCAGATTGGCCAGGCTGCGGTGCTGCGTGGGTGACAGGAGCTCCAGAGACAGTAGCTCTTGTGCCGTACACAACCCGCAGGAGTGATGTATTTGTTGAGCCTTGAGACGATCGCCAATCTGACTCACGCCGTGATTCAGCTCTGTGCACTTTTGATTGTTTCCTTTTTTGCACATCTCACCAATCGTATGCTGACTGGAAAAAATAAATCAACTATGTGCCCTCGCCTTAGCTAGTTGTATATATATTTTTTTTTTCTATGTCATATATTATTTGACTTTTACAAGTTATAATGTCTAAAGCAGTGGCTCCGAAAATGACTAAATAAATAACATGGAATAGGTTTTAAAAAATATAACCTTGACATGTACAGCGGCCAATCATTTAATATATGACTGCATTTACAGAAATCCTAATACTCACAAAAAATGCTATTTTGAGTTGACCCATTCGCTGATCTGTACCATGGCCTCTAAAGTTCTATGGATCGGTCTGTGCTGCAGACCAGCTTGAGAAACCCGTCGCATTTCTTATGTGGTTTTGCTTTAAGAAAAAAATGGCTACATATTAGGTTAAGTTAAGATAAGATATAACTTCATTGTCTGATTTGTTAAAAGAATTGTTAGATAGTAGATCAAACGACTTATTTTACTGTAAATACTGAAAGATGGAATTTTATAGTCACAAAGCCAGGATCATATTTCCTGAATTTCACGTATGGGATTATTAAAGTACTATCTCATCTTATCTGTGACTTTTGATGAACAAGCTGGATTTGATAGAGGCATCTATTGATATTTCATACATTTATAACTGACTAACGGTCAGAATGTAATGTACGTTCATGTCTAGTATGGCCGTTCAATCTGTTAGGGCCAGTTTTGGGCCAATCTGTTTAAACTATTTCCAAAAAGGAAATAGCTTACATCAAAAAGTAACAAGAACAATTCCACAATATACATTATCCCCAGAAACAATCAGATTGGTGGCCTGCTAAGCTCAGTGTCTGTCTCCTACGCAACCATCATCTCGATTGCCATCATTCACATTACTGTGTCCATCAGGGATCTACGGGGAGCTTTGAAATGACACCGCTAACAGCACAGGACAAATACAGTGGGAGGGACATTACAGCCTATACAAAACAAATAACAGCTTTATACTAGGAGTGGGAAAAAAAGAGTTCATGCGAGTATCAGGATTTTTTGCTTCCGCAATACTTGTATTAGGTTGACCCAAAAAACGATTTTCTTTTTTAAAGAAAAAAAAAGTAAGCCAGAACCTTCAATGCATTCATAGTGTAAAAAATATTACCTTTCTACAGAGGGCGCTATAGCGTATTTGCCTATAGTTGCCTATCGCATCAACTATGTTCTGTTCAGCCACATTCATATAAAAACAATGGCAGACACTGACGGACCCATAAAGCCCGAACCCCAAACCTTAAACCCATATGTTAAACCACACAAAAGTGTTCTTTTTGTCAAATCTAACTAAAAAAAATCTAAAAACATTTCAGAATTGCAATATTTACAGAACCATACATATCATATTGGCACTCAAAAACCGTGTCATATTGTATCGTGAGGTCTCGTGCTGGTTGATGTTGATTGATTCCCGTCCCTACAATATACAGTATAAAGGAAAGCAGTTGTCGCGTTAACCAAATATTTTCGGTCATTGACTGAATTTTTTTAACAATGACAACAGAATCTGAAGGCCATCTGTCACTTTGACAGATTAGAGGGGTGCAGCTGCGCCACTGGTGCAGAAGGAGTGCATCATGCGGGATTTCCTCCTGGTGAAGCAATGCCACGTTAAGAAAACTTTGGCTGAAGTGGCACTAGTAAATTAAGTCTCCAGTGTGGCAGCAGAGTGCAGGTTCAACCTTCAGAACAAGTATTCGACCATTATTCTTTGAATAATGGTTGAATACGTCCAGCGAATATCAGCTTGAAATGCCCATCCCTACATTAAATTTTAGGAAATGTTGAATATTGAAATATACTGTAATGCTATGTTTAAAACAAATATGTGATACTATACATCAATGCTTAACATACAACAGCCAAACACCATGATTGCTCAATGTGCTCATGCTCTAGATTTCTCTATGGAAGTATTACAAGTCCACATGTTTATTTATTTTGGCCAGGCATGGTACAAGCTACAGTATATAAAATGTGTTGAGAATAAGGACACACTGTTATGGTGCCATGTACATGATCATTTTTGGTCCACAGCCTGTGACTTTAGCATATGCCGAGCCTTAATTGCCTGCTGGATTTTAGGTTGTAAACAGGTTGTGAAGCTGAATCTTTGTAGATTCACTGTCACTCACTAAATATGTGCCTTTTATAGAGCCTCCCTACAACCGAACATGTGTGGGGTTTGGAAGAGGTAAAAAAAATTATTCAGCCAAAAATGAGAAATAGAAACTTAGACTATAGTTTTAGATATAAAAGCAGCATTGCCATAGCGACAGGAATACATGCGCCCAACCAAAAATAGATTTATTTTCTTAACAACTAGAAAGCTAGTGCGAGACTGTCAGCTGAGACATCTGGTGTGAGCAACTTTTCTCACAACGCATCCAAGTCTTCCTGCAAGCATTTTTACATTAACTGGTGACTACACTTGTTTTTGTTCATATCATACTGAATATGTTCTTTTTATACATTTCAAAATATGAGCCGCTGTCCAATTGGTTTAAAGATTGCTGTTTTTTATTGTTTTCTGGGACTAAACAACATAGCAGTCATATGTGGGAAGCACACATCCCATCTGCGACTATTGCAGGGCAGACTGTACTTACATGCCCATTATGTTTAGTATCGTCTCAACGGAGGCCTGCTAGAGTCTAGATCAGTACATTGATGTTATCATTCAACCGAACATCATGGGAACAAAATGTGACTGTAACCATCTGGGTGAAACTAGTAGCCATCCAGTTGAGAGAATAGTTATTTGGGTTTGTTGAGGGCAATAGTAAACAGGTTAGATTGACTGACAAGAACGTGTCACCGGTTAGGGCGTGATAGGTCAAAATACTTGTGTGAGTCTTACATTTCAATAATGTAAAGAAGTTCTTGTAAATATAGGATCATGGATCGTGACTAGTGACTTTTTTCCTAGCAAACTTTTCCTCTGCATTTTGAAGGGATTCTACCATAACCACATATTGTTGAAAAACGCAGCCTCGCTATGGATACAAGCCATGTTTAAAGTATATATTTCAAGTGGCGGTGCTATATGACAGCTCAACAGAAAATAGTAGGTTTATAGTACGTTTATGCCCGACATGTAATTATGTGCACTATACAGAATGATATGGGTCCACACAATGTAAAATATCTAATAAATTATAAAGATTCCGTAACAAGGTGCAGTACAGAAAGCATGCCAGTGGCACAAGAATGAAGGGAGGAGGGAATGAAGGGAGCAGGGGAGGAGAAAAAAACAGAAGTATCAAATCAGGAACATTAATCTTATTTACCAGTTCAACATATTGCCAAGCACTGCATTCTTGGCATTTGGGTAAGTCCCTCAGTTCATAGAAACACCTGGCCATCTTATGTTTTTATGTTAGTGTCTTCTTCAGCATCAACACTACGAAAAGCAAATTTAAATGTGACTAATTAATACAAGTCTAAAAATAGACAATTTGCTCAAACTTTAGATGCACGGCGTGTTTACAACAGAACAAAACCACTTGGCTTAAGACCGGTAATTGCCATTTGGAAGAAATGCTTAAATGCTTAAAAACAGCTTAAAGGATGAGGCGTATATACGTGAACCTACAGACTACACCTCGGCCAAACTGTGCGGTCTTGACCTCACAACACACATCCCACTCTCTTATTACCGCTCTGCTTGTTTCACTTTCAATTCATTTTATCCATTTTTTTATGATCATCTCAACATGCGGCAGTCGGTTGGGGCAGGGTTACGCCAATTTCCCTTTGCTGCCAATTCTACTTCTCAATTATGTCAAAATGGAATAATGGTAATAATCACCGTTTTCAATATCTGAGAAAATGACGTGTGCAAGATGGTTGACCTCGCCGTGCCACTACCATCTGTGTGTGTGTGTGTTTATGTGTGTGGTTGTGGTTGGTGGGGGCGTTTGCAACAATCTCCAGAGCCATTATGATAAGGCCCAATCCAATCTGGCGTATGTGCATTGAGGCATATGGGATCATTAAGATAGAGGATATGTAAACACCCCAGAGGTTAAAAATACATAACAGATCTGTCTATGTATGTCTTCTCTCTCTCTCTCTCTCTCTCTCTCTCTCTCTCTCTCTCTCTCTCTCTCTCTCTCTCTCTCTCTCTCTCTCTCTCTCTCTCTCTCTCTCTCTCTCTCTCTCTCTCTCTCTCTCTCTCTCTCTCTCTCCCCATCACAGTTCAGTTCCATGGCATGTTGTCGACTCGTCTGTTTATTTACACAGATGCTCAGATGGTAAAGAGACCGAGGAACGTCTACATCTGCTCAGAGCAGTGACTTTTAATGCGGAATATACGCCCGCTTTTACAGGCTGTTTTTTATCCACTGAAATTGTATATTTATTATACCAACGTCAAATGCTGGGTTTTTTCGAGGGCGAGGCACAAATAGCATGCTGCATGAAACAAAAAAATGACAAAAATGTGAACTTTTCTTTAGGGGAAAAATATCCATTCAAAAAGCTTCCTCTCTTTCATGTGGGGTCATATTATTAGCCACAGAGCTAATTTCCAAACCCATATTAACTAACGAGGGATAGAAAAACTAGAACCTAATTTAGGTTCAAAAGGAAAAGCAGAACCAGGGAAAAGCCGGTCATTATGCTGGAGATAGCGCTAAGTGGCGTGGAGTGGAGGAGAAACTGTTCAGTCAAACCATAATGAGAATCAAACCATTAAAGCAGAACCTTGAGACAAGCAGCGGTGCGCTGCCCATGACGTCCTGCCGATTAAAGTGGGGATGGGATGGAAGATGCCATTATATTGTGCATTTAGAAATATACAGCATATACAGTATATTTATATATATATATATATATATATATATTTTTTTTTTTTCAAATATATATTAAGATTACATATATTAATAGTACATATATTAATAATAAATATATATATATATATATATATATACACACACACAAACAAACACTCAGAGGCCACCTTATTTAGTACACCTGTTTATATATTAATAGCACCTATTCATTTAATAAACATTCATGTAGCGGGAAGTCAATATAACAAGAGGTTCAGTTGTTGTTCGACCAGACATGAAATGTTATGCATCTTTGTCCGTGCAATGCAAGCCATGGTTGGTTTCCGTGCTTTGTCTTCAACCTTGAAGACACTGTTTTTGATTTCTGAGAAAAGGGAAGACGATTGTGACGGTTTTATCGTGAATTGTTTTCAAGCATTGGTTTCAAGCACCTCATAAACAGCCTTTACTGCATGGGGACTCACCCATACTAAAGATTATGCCAGTTTACACAACTAATGAGCTGCGTTGCTATGGGCGAAAAACAACTTGTGAACGAGAAGGGGTCAAAGGGAAAGGATATGACTCTTTAAGAACCTTGTTGTGCAGAAGCATGAGACGCACACTATCCTCCATTTGCAAATTAATGACAAACGGAGGACTTAATTAACACAATCCAGTACCATTCTATGATGTTGAATGTAAAATCTCAGTGTCACAAAACATATGCTTTGTATTTATCCTCTATAATTTGGATTCTCAGTGTGTCCCACAAGCGTTAATAGCTGTGTCTTTTGACATGCAAATAAACAATAACTAGTTGAATGAGTAAATTATACTACTGATAATAATGCTAGACAGTAATAATACGATACGTCACCTCTCTGAGCGACGCGTCCAACGGCCCTCGTATCTATGATAGCGAGCTGCACCGGAATAGTAATGTAGAGAGGAAAACGAGTGTGGGTGAAATGATGGGATGTAGAAAATCTGCCGTCAGTGTGCCACAGCTGCTAGTGGATGGAGTTGTCCATGTCATGCCTTGGGACAGTGCTTGCGACAGCAGGCTTTTGGGACCTCGTACAAAGCCATTATCACTATGCAGAGCAGACTACCTAGCAGTCTGAATAGCATCTCTACAGCAGAGACAAGGCAACCAGAGCCATAATTGAACAGCGTGCCTAGAATCCCCCAAAAAAGCTTGTTATAAGTAGTTGCGCCAGGCTTAGCAATTCAGAGCAGATGCATTATGCATTACAGAATCACAAATAAATCAGACAAACAGCTGTTATGTTTTCTCAAGCCGTCGATACCCCATCAATGCACATGATCACTGGAGCCAAAGCAAATAACAACAGAGGTTGTGGGAAATGCAGCCCATCGCTTTAGAAAACAGTCAGTGCTTTCCCCTTCATCTCCTGTATGAGCTTCGTGGGAAATGTGTACAGTGTACACACAGAATGTTTAACAACTCACTTACCTGCAAGAGAGAGAGAGGATAACATGACTGGCCACTGGTTAACCTGCTGAGGTATGAGAGGCACACTTGCTGCACCATTCTCTCTCTCTCTCTCTCTCTCTCTCTCTCTCTCTCTGTCTCTCGGCATGATGTTGATCTCATCGATCGACAACAAGGGAGCAGGCCTACAAAACACTAAAGCGTTGCTCAGCTTGATCCTGTGTACAGGCAAGGCAACAGCACAGGGACCTGTGGCAGGCTCTCTAGGACTCACACACGGCCATATAGGAGGGATGGAGGATACAGCAAGGAGAGCTTATGTGTCCGACCTCTCCCACAACCTTACAATCCTTTGTGGGAAACCCTGCCCTGTGGTCAGAGAGCCATCAGAGACTGAACAGAGGCTTCACACGCGCACGCGCGCACACACACACACACAGAATGATTTTGCCAGATACGCAAGAGAATCTCCTTTGAGCTGTGGGCTCATTCTCTGACTCTCTTGTCTTTGATTCTCTCTCTCTCTCTCTCTCTCTAGTAGTGAAAGTAAACCCATGAAATCCGGACAACAACCTACCACCACTCAGTATTTATGTACTACACATCAATGACGACTGATGATGGTAATTATTTGTTTTATAGATCTGTATCTGCTTGGTCAATCAGTATAGATTAGTGTCATCATAAGAGACACAATTTAACACAAGTATGTTCATGTATTTTGGACTAACATCGTTTCCAATAAAAAGCCTACACGTCTGCAATAAAATAGGTTTAAAACAAAATAAATCAACGTGTGTGTGTGTGTGTGTGTGGGGGGGGGGGGGGGGGACATCGGTGTGTTCTTGTGTTCATGTACCGGTGCGTCCACGAGCCGGCATCATTCCCCATCATGCGTAAAAGTTTGCATAAAGACGCATCATCATCATCATCATCATCATTGCTTACTTACACTGCTGTTCTGCCCCGACCAGTGCACCATGGCCTGGTTGTGAGACGAGTCCCCGGTCAGGGCGAAGGTGGAGCTGGTCACTTTGAGCTCTTCTTGCCTCGAACCGGCGCTCCTCCGCTCCTCTCCGCTCCAGCGCAGCTCGGACCGCGCCACTCTGCGTCCGAGCGGCGCGCCCTCCTCCTCCTTCTCCATCTCCTCCTCCTCCATCTCCATCTCCTCATCATCTCGCCGGCTCTTCGTTTGGCTGCGGTTCAACCTTGGGGATTTCTCTTTTTCATCAAAACTAGGCTGGTTCCTTTGGGTTGAATCTGTCACCCCGAAGTGCGTCCGTGCGCCGTCCGCGCCGACGACACCAGAAAGTTTTGCGTTGCGCGCGGTCGTCTCCTCCTCCTCCGTGGACACTTGCGCGCTTCCTCCCGCATGCCGCTTCTTCCTGGAGTGGATGAAGTATCCCGGTACCTGGCCGTGCTCAGCCGCCACGGGTGCCACGTCGATCCCCTCCCGCGTTTTAACGTTGATCCCCTGCGTTTTAGTGCTCGCCGGGTTGAGTCTCCATGAGTCTCCGTTTCCGTGTCCAGAAACTTCGCCGAGTTCACGCGTCCGCACGCCGCCAAGCGATTGGCGTGCGCGCAACGTATTCCCAAACTGACACGATCTGCATGTGATCTCTGATTTCACGACCGGTAAAACACATAGGTCTACTGTGATCAAAATGGACAGCCAAAGCATTGCGCTCCGCCACCTGGAGCAAAACGTGACCCCCGTCTCCATCGCTGCTGTTAAAGCTGTGGGAAAACAGGTCCTTGGTTACTTCTCGTCTCTTCTCCCGCTTTCCCTCCTCTCACTCACTCACTCACTTACTCACTCACTCACACTCACACACACACACACGCGCGCGCAAACACAGTGCAGTGGCAGCTCCGCAAGTTGCTGCTTGCTTGCTTGCTGGCTTGCTGCTGCTTGCTGGCGAGGTGCGGTGTGTTGGGGAGGAAAAAGTGCGCTGAAGCGAAGTGGTCCAATCTGGAGGAGTTGGTCAAACGGAGCTCCGCGCGCGCACAGGGGAGGAGCTGCTGATAACACACACACGCACACACACACGCACACGCACGCACACACACACATGCCCACACACACACGCACACACACACACACACATTTATTTTATTAGGACAGGTATAAACCTGTGATCACATTTTAGTAGTTGATTCTTGCTTTTTCGAATAGTGATTAAATATATATTTTTGTAAGCAGATCAATCTAGATGGGTTTTTGTCAATATCATTGATCATATATAGATCCACCTGCCCCCTCATATATAGATCCACCCCCCCACCTCCAGCACTGCAGGGTACACTGGCACGTTGGGACATGATAGTCTTACCTCTTCGATTCAGTTCCCATGCGTAATAGCAGGCTCAGTCCCACTGCCAAGTGCCACAGGGGTTTCTGTGAAAACAGTTTCTGTGAAGTTGTTAATTAAGTTGTCGACTACATAAAGTAGCCGTGTACTCGTTTGTGTCATGAAGGCTAACAACAAAACGTCAACTGAATATTTTGTCTTTAGCAACACGCCAAAAGCCATGGGGACATGCTTGTGAAAGTTCAGCAATGGGTTTCTTGGTTTCCAACCTGTTGGCGGGTGATTGGTTTGCAAAGCAAATTGTAAAATATTACTATTGCTACTATAGTAGGTTATTTATAATAATATTAATAATCATAATAATAGCGTAATAATAGCCTAATAATAATAATAATAATAACACTAATAATAATAATAATTTAGTAATAATTAATGAACAATTATAATAAGTGAACAATCATATGAATGGAAATAATATGCACTGCAGTGTCCCCTTTCTTAGAATTTCCCCTTGCTTTGGGCAAAGAGTTACATCCACAAAGCTGTCCTGCTAGGGGAGTTTAAGATGATAAGTGTGGCCCCTCTTCACGGCACACAGCATTAAACAGACATATTGGATTGGATTAATGTTGCTGCAATGGACAGGCCTCACACGGCTCAGAGACACTTGTCAGAGACACAAGTGGTTCACTGGCGTGTGTATGTGTGTGCCCATGTGCGTGTTTGTGTGTGTGTGTGTGTGTGTTCGAGCCTGCACGTGTGTGTGTGTGTGTGACATGTCTGTGAGCACCTGTGTGTGTGTGACACACATCTATGTATGTATGCATGTGTGTGTGTGTGTGTGTGTGTGTGTGTGTGTGTGTGTGTGTGTGCATCAGTTTGTGAGTGTGTGCTTGTGTCCGGTGTCTGCAAGTGTGTGTGTGTGTGTAGAGTCATTGCTCACTACCCATCATCTCCTCTTCCCCGTCTGGGGGCATCATCCATTCAGAGGGAATCAATGCTCTGCCAATAGCAGAAATGGATTTTCGAGCATGTAACAGAATAAGATATTCCACCCTGGAGTTTGTCTGATTTGTATGTATGCTCTTGGACTACACCACATATACTACAGGATTGGAAAAGGCCTTGGAGATTGGGAATAGGGCGGACAAGGAGGAAGAAATGCTCTCGTATGCAAAAGGAAGATGGCAGAGGGTGACCCCCACGCTGGCCCGCATCTTCAGGGAGACGCAGCTTGGTACTCAAACATGTCCCACATTCGAGGTGAGGTTACATTTTAAAAATAAATGTGTTCTTCTATCATTCGCTAATAAAGCTATACCGCTCACTATCTATCTGTGTTTTAATTGTGCAATGCCTTGGTTTTGCCATGGCCCAATTCTGCTGAGCTAACCCCTTTCCACAATATATTATGAGTAAATTCATAAAAAAAATCGAGTCCTTGTGCGAGACATTTTGAAAGCCATCTGTGAATTCTGCTCCGGTGATTTCTCCCAGGGTTGACATTGACTCATGGTGTCCCTGTCCCAGTGTTTTTTTGTTTTTTTTTTAAACAGCACTCCCCCTCCTTCCTCAAATTCCCGGGGTAACTCCTCAGCTGGCCTAGTCTAATAAAAGCTTCAAGTCATCTGCACAAAACAGAAACTAAACACAAAGGAAAAGGCATGTTTTTGGGTTTCATTCCTTTTTCACCCAAAACATCCAATAAATCCATCAGTAACATGTTTTAAAAGAGAACAGCAAATGTAACTAGTTTGACGTACAAATGCTATTAAGAAGGATAGAAGAAGAAGAGAGATCGGGGGGAAAGGAATGGGAGCAAAGAAAGAGAAGGTACCATTAGCGGCTCTTTTATATTTTAGGTTGCAACCTCTGATTGAAAGGTTTTATTTGTGCACAAAGATTTTGGTGTCATGTGCTTTATGAGTATCCATTCACTGCAGAGTCCAAGGGTATTGGTTCAAAAACGGTCTATTCTACGACAAGACTCTTTGAATTGTCACTATTTTTGGCATGCGTGTCGTTCAAATGTGAAGGAAAACAGACGGATAGATAGATGATTCTGGAGTGTTTATAATTGCGATTTTCACTCCTTACATTTGACTTCATTCACGAGAACACAAACCACAAAATACCTATATATTAATATATGTTCCACTGTGTGTGCTGTGATATTACCACAATCAAACAAAAACTCAAATGAATGTTTCCTGCAATACACAGTACACAACATACTACTAAATATGCACCATTGTCAATGGTATAAATTGTAATTGTATGCCCCCAACACAGAAAATGCCATGATTCAATCATTTCTTTCAACACACAAAGACTTCATTATGAGCTTGGGAAGGGGTGTGTAATTCACACACAAAGCCCACGCGTTGTTAGCTTGCTGATCCGTCTGAAATCAGTTGCCTCTGGAAATGTCCCTGTTTTTCAACATATATGCTACATATTAACAGCTTGATTTGCACTCTTCTGGTAGCCACTTATGACTCACAATCACAATAATGGATTTGCAATTAATGCTTTGAGCAAACCACCTGTAGCTGCATCAAGTCGTATTATAATAGTATAAAAGTAAGAGCGGCAACACTGGTCAATCCTCAATCACAATGAAAAGATAATGCATTTAGGGTTTTTTGTGTTGCTAAAACCAGGTATCAGGGAAGAATGAGTTGAGTCCAATCCATCCCAGGGCCAAACGAAAGGACGAATGCTTTAAAAGCTTTTCCACCACAGGCTGAAATATTCATATTTGCTGCTGAGGAACATTACCAGGTTCCTCAGATGTGAGGCAAACAATCGTCATGAATGAGAATCATTTTCAGACCAAGGCACTGGGTAGTTCACAGCGCTGTGACTTCCCAGATGTAAAAATCAAAGCCCAGAGTTTCCTAATACCGGGAATCAGTAGAGTAGAAACGAACAATCTGGTTTCTTTACAATTCTCCTTCTGCGGTCGGGGCTCATCTTCACTGATTTGTTTACTCCAGTAGTTGTGATCCGGATGACTTATTCATGAGCCAGTGTCAGACTGCAGCACCTTCTGAAGAAGCTTTGCCTTTTATTTCACCAAGCTGATCACTCACTTATTTCAGTCGCTCGTGCCCATTTCAAAAAGGCAGCAGTGCTCCTTTGACGCACAAGAGCATGGGATGCGTCGAGATGTAAAATTACTTTTTTTACAGCCCACAGGCACACACAATTCAGAGTGTGAACGAGCTGGTTAAACAAATGTATTAAGTAATAAACACTGTAAAGTTATTCTCTTGTTAAATAATGATGATGATGATTTCCTCTGTGAAAAGTGGTGCATTAATCGACCTGCAACAAGTTGGAAAACTAATGGTCTAACAAAGATATACATACATTGAATATGTAATCTGTAATTTGTAAAGTATGATGTAAATTAATTTAGAAGATATGGTTACCTGTGCAGAGAGCACCAACCTGTGAGGTTAATTATGAGTGGGACTGTGCTAATGATGTCTGTAAGTTTCACTTTTTATTCACTGCCCTTCCAACTTTAACCTGACGAAAACTTGGGAAATTATACAGTGTGTGAACTAATTAATTAATGTCTAATTCGAGGCAGAGACTGGAGTCTAATTGCACCACAGTGGTTGGTCTTTTAGTTTAGTCTCAGCACATTTAGTAAAGCCATTCTTCTCTCTTTTCACCGACTATTAGAATATGTATCCCGTTGTGAAATGTTTTGAATAATGACAAATAATATGCAGTCAAAAATTGCTGTGACTCTGACATTATTGTCACTGTAGTTCAGTTAAATGTTGCAAAGTTAGGTTTCTGTTTGCTTTGTCGCCATCATTAATAAGATCCCCAAATAATTCAGATTGAGTCAGCTATGGGATAATTGAAACTCCCTATTAGTATAATAGCATGGGCATTAAGATATGTATATACTAATTCAGGAAAATCCCAGAATGCATCTGCCAGATGAATACAAACACACTATTTCAGCAGACAAAACCTTGTGTAGCATCATTCTGACCCATCATAGGACAGATCCTCATCATTATTTAGAATGAAAGTTGTTGCATCACTGCTATGAAAAAAAGAAGGGGAAAGTAAAAGAAAATGCCTTTAAATCACATCCTGAGAGATTTACAAAGGTGCAACCAGTGCACAACTGCCATGAAACATAGCCTACAAACGGTGTACAGAAGCAAACCCCACTAGAATCCCACTAGCAATGTTGGTCGTCTGCGTAGAGCTAGAGCATGGATATAAAATAAAAAGTGCAGAGAGGAATTTATATCTGATACAGCATACATTTAGTTGTTTCATTCAATGACTTACGCTAGAGTTTTGCTGGAGTTTGAAATAACATTTTCAAGGGCTCAACACTGTGACCTTTTTAAGTGCAGTTGCGATTTAGATGTAGACTGGGTTGCATTGGTGCCACTGCCAGTAGCCAATTTTTCATGAAAATCATTAACCATTGTGCATGTGAGGAATCACCAATGACTGAGGGAAATATATACGCTAACATTAAGCTATAGTGCCCACAAAATGCTGACACCTGCAATGCTTCGTGTCAGCGAGGATCAAGTTTGCCTCCGCTCTCTCCTCCTCTAAAGTTTGGTTCAGGAGTTTGGTTTAGGAGCGAATTATACTCACGGAGTAACTTTGGCACGGCTGTGACAAAAGGAGAGACAAGTGACATTTAAGCTTATGCTTCCAGTATTGACATAAGACCCAACGGCTGAATGTTCACCTACATTTACCACATCTACATTTGGACCACTTGCTGTTCCACGCTTTTAGTTAAAAGAGATACGAGAGTAGGAGAAGGGATAATGTGTTTGGTTGTTGTACAGGATATTGGAGGCCACCAATCAAATCAATATTTCGTTTTCATATATTGTTTGAATTATTTTGACTAATAGGTATGACATTCATGTTGACGGCTGTTTGACAACAGCGTTCCCTGCAATAAAATGAGATGTTGACAATGTGAATGTGAATATAGTCACATGACACCCTGAGCTCAATTAGAAAAATAAAGAGAAGATTATGGTTTCAGAGAGTTTCAGAGGCAGCTTGAGTGCATCTCTATGCCCCTCGTTCTGGGACTGAACACTACAGAAATACCCCCATAATATTTTGCACACGTAGTGTTTTCACTGGACATAACGTATTGGCTGTAATCAACACAAGTATGCCAACGAGATAGTAGGACACATCTGTTTTACCCAGGGACAGTGCCCCTAGGGATTTATAATATACCAATGCTCTTCTTCCTGAACCCCACTTAGAGACGCGTATCCTCAGGAATAAATGCACCATTAACCGAACGCATGGAGAGAGGAAAAAGAGGCAAGGCATATCATCTACAGTCTACTGCTGTGTGTTGCACCGGAATTGATTTCAAACAACTATTGTAGAGCTGAACACAAAAGGGAATAATCCAAAAGCAGACAAGTGGCTACCAGCATTAACACTTCAGTCTTTTACCTGACTGATAGATTAAGGATTTTACAAGACTGAAAATACACTGTGTCTACACAAAAATGTTGTTTGCATCAATTAGTCGGTTTAGCTTTTGTTTTATTCTATTTTTTTTATATATAATTAAAAATATATATATATTTAATCATTGTTAACGACAATTGTAATTAAAGGGTCTGTCGTCTTTGTGGCAAATTTAATGATCGTGAATGCAATTTCATGGTGGTAAAGGTTACTAATGGTGAAGGAATTGCTATAATTAATATATGCGAGTTCTAATCTTTGCCACAGAAGCTCTTGTTTACAGTGCATGCTTCTTATTTACTTATGTTCATTATGTTAAGCTTATTATTCTGTTGAACTTATGCGGTTCACATATTATTTTGCATGAATGTCCTCAAATCATTATTTAATAGGCAATTTTTTCAGTATATGGTATTGAATTGTCGAAGTACGAAAAGAGCCGTGCTGACTGTGGAATTAAACGATAGGGAATACAGAAAACTAGTTTTAGTCCGATACCATACTTTACATTTCCATATACGTCAATGCAATGACCCTCAGTTAGACTGTTTCAAATGGTATTTTTACTGGGTTAGGGTTAGGATTAGGAAATGGATTATCGTGACAATACATGTTCCGTATCGCCCAGCCCGAGACTGACCCAAGATATAAAGACGAAAGGAGATACATTCTGCAGACTTACGAACATCTGGCAGTTGATTGTTTCACAGAATGACTGCAATGTCCCATTTGAATAGTTTGAAAGTTAATATATTTGGCGTAGACAAATGGGAATGAAAGAACAGGTGCTGTGCAGCAATTGTCAAATTTACTGAACTTAACTTTTTCCTAATTGGCAAAGGAATAACATTGGGAAATGTATAAAATGTGCATCCTCATGAAAGATTATTGTTGCTGTTGATTGGTAGGATTTATGAACCCTAGGTAAGGACATCTGGGCGGTGACATTTCAGGGTTTTCCAAAACACAGGAGTAATTAACACAATTCACACATCCATCTCTCATTCGGGGAGTTAGCGTTACAAATTAAATATGACTGCATATAACATAGCTCCGATGCACACTCTCTCTCACACACACATTCACACACAACCACACACCGACCTACAAACACTGGTCTACCAATGTACACACCTTCATCACATGTTCCTCACATTGCAAACATTTTTCTCAACACGATGACTTTTGATTTAGCCATACATCACAATGAAATGTCCTTCATGACAAAAAAAAAGCTGTATGCCATACAAAATAACAACTGCAGGGGAATATACTTGTGAAGGGGGGGGGGGGGGGGGTGTAAAAGGCAAACCAACTTCAACGAGTAGGCACCAACCCCATTGGCCATGATGGCCAGTCGATAAAGTGGATAATTACAACCCAGTGGAGAAAAATCATACACAGTAAATGTACAGGAGCTGTAGGCGCTATCGTGGCTATGAATACACACAGGATGTGACCTGGGGCTCCAGGAAGAGCGAGACACTTCAATAGCGAACCCAGGGATACCATCGAATGTTTTCAGCCAACTCTGTGTGGAGTTGAACTCAGCACAGGATCACAATATACCCCGCAGGTGTTGTAAATGTGATGGCATTTACCAGCCTGGCTTATTGTAGCTGGACCAATGAGGAGGGATATCTCTCAGCGGTCTCCTCAAGAACATGTGTTACGCATCCAATGAGGAACAAAACAGAACATACCACGGTCACATGAAAAAGGTCACCCACTGATTAGATATCTCTGAAATAGTGTGTGCATCATTGCTGTCGTCCCCTCCTGATTGTTTTATGCTAAGCAAACTAACTTCTTAAGTGTGATGACTTCTTCTTCTCCTGAGTTCTGGCAACACATCTGCGGCCATTCAGAACCTCTCTTGGAAATGGTACAATGTGGAGGTTAATTGCTTTTTAAAACTCACACTTTATGAATGAAAAGAATTTGCTTAAACAGGCAGTATTTTTCTGCAAATTCTCCCGTTTTGCTGCTGTACAGCCATTTGTAATGTATGCAATGCCAGTGCAGCAGCAGCAGCTGCAAAACAGAACAACTTGTTCAAGTGCACTTCAGCTGTTGGACAACATAAAGACCGGAGAGCGATGAATATGACCAAAAACCACGTTGTGCTTGATTCCTATAGAAAATACAGTTTGTACTTTCTTGTTTTCTTTCTTCTCCAGCCAAACATTGTCCTTTGAAACCAAACATTGAACTGCACTATGAATTGCGATGCAGACTCAGCATGACTGTATTGTGTATCGGAGATGTAATCTAATTACTATGTTTAGAGCTACTACTTGTCTCAACAGGTCATTACAATGGATAACGGATCACATTTATGTAGCCTTCTCCTACAGTCACTGCAGCTACTCAAAGCCCTATACATTCTTCATGCATCACACTCACCCATGCATGCTCATGCAGGCGGCGGTGGCAGCCCAGTCAAGGCAACCGGCAGCTCGTTTGGTCGGAAATAAGAGTAATGAATCTTGCTCAAGGACACCTAAACACTTTGCACGGGAGGAGCCCAGGGTCGAACCAACAACCACCCTCCTCCGTTGCAAGATCTGCTCTACCTCCTGAACGGTGTCCATGTGAAATTGTGTTTCCAATAGGTTTCTTTTTTATCTTGTACAATGTACAGATAGCTATGTTCAGAATTTATATATTTATAATATTATCCCCATCTTATTTTACATTCGTCAATTAAATGTAAAATGCAGAATTGATACAAGCTGTAACACTTATCACACATTCTTATTAAACTTACAGGAAATTAATAATTTAACAAGCAGCTTGATTAAAGGGTTCCAGTGATTTTACACCCCCTCTTATTGAAATGATCGTATTCATTACCATTACAAAGACTCATTTAACTATTTATGGGCTATTGAAATCCATTTGAAGCTGAATAATATATGAAAACAAAAAGTAAGAGTTTGACTTGAATGATTTGAAGAATGTTCTTACGTAAAGCAACATCTTAGCATTGGGAACTCAAATCAGGGAAATAATGTTCAGCTAAATCTTACACAACTGAATGTATCTTAATCATCACCAGGATCATTATAATAACCACACATGTTTTATTTACTATGAGCTGGCACGTTGACACCAACATTGATGTAATATTATAGATGTCTTTTGCTTCGACAAACAGAGATAGCTCTGGGCAGAAGATGACTCTTGTGTAAGCGTCGGGTTCTTTTGATTGCACTTAATCAAACCAAAACACCACGGCAATAATCATCGGCCAAGTACTAAGTCTCGACTGTGGTTCTCTCAGTTTGTAAGTGCGTAGTGGGCAAAGCTTAACCTCGGGAGAACAATCTTTGCCAAAGTTTCGCAAAGTTACGTAACATACACCATTTTTGCACTTACCACCTGTAAGGTGCTAAGTCAAATCTATATGTAGGGAGAACAGCAATGAATTGCTTCCTGAAGCAATTCAATTTCCTCTCCTGTTCCTATATGCTGCTTTCATGCTTCGTCTCAATTTAAAATGAGCCCTGCAGTCACAATGAAGAGATATTGGGAACAGTGGAATATATAATATGAGCACTACTATAAATGACAAAGAAAAAGAGAAAAAATCAGTTACTCAGATTTCTTTTTATCTACTGTGCTGTCCTCTACTCCAATGTTGGTGCCGCCATGGTTATGACACAGTGCAACACATCACTTCTAACAGAGACACTTTAAATTATTCACTGCCGTTGCAATTTTCATGAGCTAGGTGATTACATAGTGAAATGGTACTGCGGGCGTAACGGGAAAGTGTTTCTCCACAGGATTAGCAGCACCGTGGTGGCGCAGCCTGCAATGGTCTACCCAGCTACGCCCTGCTAAGAGAGAGGGGGGGGGGGGGGGGGAAAGGAACTTTTTTCAAAGATATTCAAATTCTGTTCAGACTATTCAGCAATTTAAAAAATGTCTTCCTTCAACGCTTCTCGGTAGCATTTTCTAATTAGGGTCGTGACCTCTGACTGGGCACATGCAAAAAGCAGGGGGCGGGTTTTTCTGTGCGGGGGATAATGCGGGACAGGTTCATGAATAATGCAGAGTTACACTTGAAGTCATTTTAAAGTACTTGCGCACAGATGCACAGAGGGGGACGCTTGGTCTGAAGCGCTGGTCAATGGCTGTAATTGTGCCATGAAGTCCTGCCATGTGTGTAGTATGTGGATGTGCGGGCCATCTCAGAGACTGCACTGCATCCATTCAACCATCTATCTATATATCGATCTGCCGGGACGATGTTAGTAAATCAAATCTGTATTCCTGTTTCGTCAACTAAAGGGGGCGATGTTGTTGAATTGATATACAAGTATATAGGTTGATATGTTGTTGAATTGATATGAGTATATAAGATGACATGTTGTTGATGTGTAGCCTATATGTTTTGCTAGCGACACTCGGTTATGTGGCGATCAAACCATGCGTAGAGGTCTCTCAATTCGATAGATTTATTACTACTTATTACTTATTTACACC
The DNA here is from genome assembly GCA_030340625.1 of Merluccius polli. NCBI lineage: Eukaryota > Metazoa > Chordata > Actinopteri > Gadiformes > Merlucciidae > Merluccius > Merluccius polli. The sequence goes on from JAOPHQ010002321.1 coordinate 95,306, forward strand.
TGCCGTTAACAAGCACCCTGGAGGTTTTAATTCAAGGAGCAAAAAGCAATAAGACATTAAGAAATAGATATCACAAAAATGGAAGATGCAGTTCAGATAATTAAATTACCAGAATAATGTGCCACTTGCTGACCCAGACAATACAAATATAAACATTACCTGTCAGCTCAAAAAAACACATAAACGTTCCATAAAACAGTTTAAATGACCAACCTGTTCATTCTGAGCGTATTAAAACATAAAATCCATAATTTAGTAAGGATTGACAGACTCATTTTCTCATTTCATGCTACATAATATCCAGGCACAATCAATACAGCATATATTACCTACACTAAGCCTCAGTGCTAGGCCTTAGAGGCCTTTATAAAGTTTAAAATCTTCCCGTCGGCAAGCCAACCTATGTCACTTTGGCTACCCAATGTCATTTGTTTATTTGTTGGCTCTATATGCTAAATGCATACATCAATTTAATGAGCATGTTTTGTTTTCTGTTTTTGTATCCTTTTTTTCCCTGCAGATAATCGCTCAATGAATAGTGAACAGTATGCATTCATGGTCAAGCGTGCACTGAGCTGAAGAGCAGTTAGCATTTGCGAGAATCAAGGACTGTCAGGTCGGCTCTGTTGGACTATAGAAGTCTCTAAATCTTTCAGCCAGGGCTATCTGTCTTTGTCCACAGCCCTGGGTATGGAAAGATAGATGCACTCAATAACGCTGGTCTCAAGAAATCTGCAGGAAATGATTAAGAGTGATAAATGGGGACATTTGATAATTTTTTGCAGGCTTGAGTTGTCATCCGTAAAAAGCGGGGAGACCATGGTGACAGTGTTGGGCCCAATCCCAATTACCCCCCTTTGCCCTACCCCTCTGTTTTGCACGTTCCCGCGTAGGGTAGGGTGTCCCATATCTTTTGGAGATGGAGGGGTAGTGGTCATCGAGCCCTCCAGATGGCCCTCAAACAAAGCATTTCCAGATGCAGACTCCAAACAAAGTGGTAGAAAGAAAAAAAAAAAAAAAACAGCTTTCCGAAATGATGGCAGCATAAAATGAAACATGGCTTGCGGGGATAGAAGCCTATAAATGTATACCTTCGGAAAAAAATGTCAAATCCATTGGAATATCTGTTTAATGTAGATGAAAATGAAAATATGTATAAAAAAAAAAACAATATATAACACATATTTTAGAAAAAACGCTATTCACATGTAAACGATGAGTTCATGTCCCGTGTATCTTGAAAAATGGGATTGTGGATCCAGCCGCACATGTTCGGCACACAACATGCTTTAATATAATGTATAGTACTGTAATGTTATAATCATGTAGTAACATTTGCAAACCAGACAACAAAATGAGCACACAGCACCCCTGCCGGTGTTATGCCTGTGCATGCACTCCCGGTTCTCTTGTCTCGAAGTCAACAGGTTTTTTGAATGGGTTTTTGGTTAGATGCCTGAAATAAGGTCTGTGGTTAACACAATCTTAAGAGATTGCCTCGTTTTGTTTTACGACATACATCAGTACATCAGTAAATACCCCACTCGTGAATTTTGAAGCTTTTACATGTCTTAAAAGACGTCTGGCGATTGCATTTACGCTTCAAAAGTCATAAAAGTAGTGTTCATTGGTGAAGATTATCTTGCTTAACAAAACGTGTGAGTATCATAAACCTTTGTTTGCCACAAATCTTATTTTCTGCAATAATCCAAAATCCAATGGGAAAAACACATTGGCTTGTTGTCGAGGGAACCCAGGGAGATGCTAACTTCCGGGTTGGCCTACAAAAATACGTCATCCCTGCACCACTCTATACAAGCCAGCGCTTACTGGACGCTATAATGTTTTGTGAAGAGAATTCGTATTTTTATACTTGTAATAACCTTTACTGTTATTATCAGTGATGATATATGGTCAATATGACAACATCACATCCATAGTGTTTTGTGGAAATATATAGGGTCACATGCATGAAATTGACACTTTCAACAATTCATAAGCCACGCTAATTAATCTGTATTGTTGTTACATGTGTGCTGGTTGCTAAATCGAAATTCAGTGTTTGGTCCATGCCGATATGGAGGAACTCATTAAACATTACACTCTCTCATCAAGTGTAACCCTTGTTTATTGTGTAGTTTACATAATTATTAGCTTAGACAAGCATTGGACCGCCGGCTTGCAGTCAAACCAATGTTGTGCGGTGCCGTGTCGCTGGTGTGGGACGTGTGTGCTGTCGTCGGCTACTGATGACGTAACGACTGGTGTCCCATTTCCTGGGTAAAGATTTCAACCCCTACCCCTTGTGGCTCCATTCTGAAGGACCACAACCAGTAGACGGCGATCCAAAACTAGGGGTAGGGTGAAGGGGAGGGAATCAGGATTAGGCCTTCTCTGTAAACCCTTGCGGTGGTGGTACCGATGCGTGCTGCCTTCAAAGAGAGATAGAGAAGATGTACCCAACAACCACTGTACCCAACAACCATCATCATCATCATCATCATCATCATCATACAAAGAAGTGTTAGCATTAGCCAAAGGAAATGTGGACTTTTTTTAATATAACAATAATAACACACCGACAGACAATGTTTAATTTGTACAAGACATGTCTCTTTGTGAGAATCTCTCAGGGTTTTTTTTAGCTGTCTTTTCAATATTCCATATTGCTTAATATCATTCATTTGGGAAGCAACGCAGATGCAAAAGATTTTGGTCAAATAGGAGGGAGCAGAATCATGCTTTTTTTGTTGGCGGGGAAGAGGAGGGATGCCCATAGGGCTGGGTTGTCATAGTCATTCTTACCGAAAAACAGCTCCTTCTGAATTGAAGGAACAGGGACAGCTTTGGGAAAGAGAGAAACCCAAAGAGAGAACAGATCTGGGAGTATGAGTCTTGGAGAAAATGCTTCAAAGTCAACCAATCCAAAGTTACTTTACTTACTTATGAAATCACATAACATATAGAATACAGCATTAGTATAGTAATGACAATTTAATTTTTGCAATGACAATTCAATTTTTGAAATTTTCAAACATTAATTTAGTTTGAGAAAATATCTGCCCTTGTGCAGACTTTATCGGTGGGAGGCCAGTGCTTTCGGAGAAGGATATTAATTCCTTAGCGAGACAGCTGTACCTGATTGATTCAAAATCTATTCTTAGTTGGCATTTAGCTTAAATGATTTCCAGCTCCATGTCTCTGTCTTTTGCAGCAGTTCTGTCCTGTATTTCTCTCTGCTGATATGCGCAGCTGTCTGTCTTTCTGACCTTATGCTACGAAACTTTCATCTTCATCCTTAAACATCACTTTGTCTTTCCTCCGCCATGGAATATGTTCACCAACCCCCGATTCCTCTGACATTTCCTCTTTCACCCGTTCTCTTCTCGCTGGTCATTCATTTTTCACTCATTTTTTTTGTATTTTCTCTTTTTTTTCTGTCCTCGTTCCCCTTCCCTTCCCTCCATCTCTCCTCATTTTCTACCCGCGTGAAAAGCTGCAATTTTCATTCGCTGTGACAGGGAAAAGCTTCCTGCTCCTGTGGTCACTCAGACCCAGGCCCCAGATCTTGTTACAGAACTCGACAAACTATAGCCCTCGCCACCAGTCATAAGCTGCAAAGCTTTTTCATTAATGACTTCATCGTTCCAGGCATCTAACGTCTACCTACTCCCAGTTGAGTTTACGTGATTGCTGGTTCATGCTGGAGGGGGCGAGGCAGCTTTTCCTTACATCCATGGACACCCTGTGTTTTGAAAGAGAGCTGGACACCGTAGGTAGATCCATAAACTGTCTTTCTGCTTTTATTCTCCTATGGTTTGACTAAATGAGCTGTTGTATAAGAAGCCTATGCTTAAGAGTAACACCCCTTGTACACCTGTACTAACTAGAGCTGGGGTTTACGGCAGCAAGCAACTTCCACAAGTCCAAAGGGTTAGTGAATTTTTGGTTGCGAGGCTGTTAATTTGAATCCCTGATTCCTACCTCCTACTGCTTGAAAGCTATTTTCAATTTGCTCTACAAAGGAGGAATCTTCATGTTATCATGATCAAGTTAATTATGTTTTAGATTCTCATGAATAATGTTATCTCTGTGTTAGTCTGAGGCATGGAGAAGACAACATTATAGAGTCTTACAAGTAAACCCATAGTAATCAAGGTAATGGTATGTTCATATGCTTCTACCTAACACTGTGTTTTATAAAGATGAATAAAAATAGGCTTAAAAACTGTGCACTCTCTGCTATTTCTGATTCATGTAATACATGACAGTCTCGGCGAAAAGAAAAACACAACAAATATCATACAAAGATGAAGTGCACACACAAATTGGGATGAATTGGGATGTGGCGACATGCGCTGGCACTCGATGGTGCACATCGATACACATCTACTATGTTCCCCCCTGAGCTGGTGAATTAGGATGTATTTAGGTCTTTCTCCAGTAGTGACTGGTTGCAAGATGCTCAACGGCGTTTTTAAAAGGTCATTTTCTGCTTCACTCGGAGGAAGTGAGCGACGATTTGGCCCATCGTGGTAAATGGCAGGATGTGTCCAAATGAGATGGACTGCAGGTGATATTTAGCTCCAACTCAAAGTCATTACGAGGTCACGCTCACATTCACACATGATTAGATGCAGGAGAATACGCTAGGGCAGGTACGCATGTGTGCACACACATTTTAGAAAAAAGGTGTAAAATTGCTTCTTAATAACAAAAGATGTGATGTTGTGAAGTTGTAGGATCAACATGAATGTCTGTAATTTCGCTAATGTTTGTAATTTAGTTTAGTGATTAAGCATAAGTTCTGTAATTTTATAGTTCATGGCATTGCGTTTATTTTTGTCCATCAAAGAAGTTTCCTTTTAGGGATTATTTTTTTGTCAATTTCTTCAGATACTGATAATGATGATAATGATAACTACCATTAATATAATTGAAAATCAAATCCTAAGATCCATGCCATCTGATTAAATGACAGATCCAACAGAATGAAAAGTAAACCTAAAAACACCCAAACGCAACCCAGTGGTGGAAAAAAAAGTAATCACATAAATTCCTCTCAAACTTTACAACCCATGAACCTTAACCAAATATTTAATACATGTGCTTAAGTTGTCCGTGATGATTACAGCAACAACAACAGCGATGCTTCCCCCCTTCCCCCTGCTATGCATGGCCATGTCCACGTGTGTAATGTATGCGGCATGTCACGTCGGCTCACTTTAATATAGGTCATTCATAGTGGCTGATTTATGAAAGCTCCCAGCCAAACTTCTTATCTATCCCAGTTTTATACCTCCATTAGGACCTCTTTGAGTGTTATTGATGAGCCCGAGGTGATACATCATTTATGTCACTGCTTCTGACACAAGTCCTCTAGATCAAATCCAGGGCCACGGATTTGCATCTTCACTTCCTCCTTCCTAACCCTCATCCCGACTTCACCTCGCTTCATCTCTCGCTCTCTCTCTCGCTCTCTGGCCTGTGATTTATCTCTCTCACACTTGCTCGCTTTCTGATAATGCATAAAGATGCATGGAGATTAGATGTCATAGACAATGATACTCTTTTGGTTAGGGTGTGTGTTTTTGTTTTTTTCCCCACTCCCTGTCCAAAGCTAATATACTGCTTTGATACAGCGTGCCAAGCCGTGAGGCAGCTGGTGGACACACTTCAAAGCCATAACATGTTATACAGCGTTTGGCACATGGTGCCATGGTGCCACCCTTTTTGACGAACCACTTTGAAAATTAAACCGAGTGTGTGTGTGTTTGTGTGTGTAGACCTGTGTGTGTGTATGTGTGTGTGTCCATCACGGTGACGCTGAAATAAATGACACAATTGTGGGATCGTTGGGATTCTTTTTTTTTTTTTACATACATTTCTAATTTGTTTATCGAGTGACACAAGCCTCAAACAAAACAACTTTCCATTGAACATAAGGACGAAATTGTCGCAGTTCCAACTCCATACATTTAATGCTGTATGAAAGGTGCTATACAAATAAAGTGAAATATTATTGTACAAATCAATGCCAATATTTCTTGTATGACTGCCAGGAGACCTCATAACTCATAAAGTCAAAGCAACTCAGGGCTCCATCTCAGATGCAAAAGTAGCGCAGTAGTTTTTTTATATATATATTTTTTTACACATTGCGCCACGGGATGACTTCTTAAATAAGAAGTCCGGAAAATCGAGCCTCTCCAAATGAAAATCAATGCAAAAAGTAACCACAATAGTAAAAAAAGTGTGAGCTCTGCAGTAAGATAGCAGAGAACAGATGAGCACAGCAGATCACGCGGTGCTGTAGATGTGGTTTTCATCTCAGCCCCGTGGACTTGGGCCTATAAAAAGATATGGATTGGCATGATATTAGAAATCAAAAGAAGGCACTTTTTCCCCTGTATGTGCTCTCAAAGAGGAAGCATATAATAGACTACTAGGCCGTAATTCAAAACAACACGCTGCACGTGGTTACCATGTAAGGGTCACGTTCCGGACTCAAATGCAGACGGGCTCACTTAACTTCAACACAGCAAGAAGAACAAAGGAAACAAGCCAAAGAAACTGGTGGATTTATCTAAAGTAAAAACAAAAAGGGTAATCAATAACTAAGACACTTACTAGACTGGGTTTTAGCTACAGGATAGGACAGGATGATCAGACAAAGGGCAAACAAAACTGAGGGCTTCACACAGGAGGAAACAATTAACAATCAACAGAGATGGAAAACAAACAAGGATAATGAGGTTGAAACTGAGTACAGCTAGGGGGAGAATCAAAAACTACTCAAAGACAAACAGAGCACTTCAAACTGTAACAGCCTCCCCCCAAAGGAGCACCTCATGGCGATCCATCTGGTTGGTCAGGATGTCTTTTGTGGATGTCTTGTTTAAGTGTGGGATCCAAAATGTCTCTGGCAGGAACCCAGCTACTCTCCTCAGGGTCATAGCCCTCGCAGTCCACTAGGTATTGCCGACACCTGCCCTGACAACGAACCCTCAGGAGTCTCTTGACGGTGTAGGTCTGTTGGCCATTCACCAGTCGAGGAGGGGGTAGGAGTTTAGGAGGAGGGGTAAGGGGACTGAAGGTTGACAGGCTTCAGTCGGGAGACATGAAACGTGGGATGAATACATAGGTATGTGCGTGGAAGCTGGAGCCGGACAGCAGAGGGGTTTATTACAATTGTGACGGGAAATCGACAAATTAATTGGGGGGCAACCTTCTGGGACTTGACACGAGAGGAATGTCACATGTAGACAGGCACACCTTCTGGCCAGGGTGGTACTAGGGAGCAGGTCTCTGATGACGATCCGCCCGTTGTCGATACCTAGAGGTGGTGCGAAGCAGGCTCTTCCTGCTGGTCTGGAAACAAGGGGGGCCGGTAAGCGATTGAGCACTGAAAAGGAGACATGCCGGAGGCAAAACTCCGTAGAGCGTTGTGAGCATATTTCACCCAGACCAACTGTTGGCTGCAGGTGGTGGGTTGACTGGAAATGAGACAACCCAGGGCAGTCTCCAGGTCCTGGTTGGCTCTGTCTGCCAGTTGGTCTGGGGTTGGAAACCAGATGATAATCTGGCCAATGTACTGATGAATTTGCAAAACTGAGAAGAGAACTGGGGGCCACAGTCAGAAACAATGGCAGAAGAAAGTTCATGAATCCAGAAAACAGGTTGAGGGGAGTTTGGGCAGGGGAATGAAAAGGGCACACCTGGCTTGTTGAGTGTTTAACCTCTTTGTTGTGTGGATATACTCAATGTTTTTGTGGGCTCGGCCCCCTCCAACCAATGCCTCCACTCCTCCAAGGCTAGCTTCACAGAAAGAAGTTGCTGGTTGCCAATGTCATAATTCCTCTCGGCAGGAGACAGGCCGAGCACTGAGACAGGATACCACCCACTCCCACATCCAAGGCATCCACCTCTATAACGAATTGACGAGAGGAGGTTGAGTCAGGATGGGAACAGAGGTGCTGGAGTTCATGGAAGGCACTTGTCTGCCACAGGAGACCAGATGACGGGAACTAAACAGGAGGTGAGGGCAGTCAGAGGGGCAGCCAGGGTGCTATAGCCCTGAATGAAACATTTGTAAAACAATGACACCTAGAAATGTGACGGTTAACACATGAAATTCACATTTCTCTGCCATCACCAACAGTTTAAATAGTCTTTGGTGAACCAGACGGACATGGTTTAAATGTTCCTGTTCTGACAAAAATTGAATATCAGCCAGATAAACAAAAACAAAGCTGGTTAGCATGTCCCTAGGCACATTGTTAACAAGAGCCTGATACACTGCAGGGGCCTTAGTCAAGCCAAGTGCCCACTAGGGTTAATAAAATCTTCCAGTCATCCCCATGTCGAATGCCACTAGATGGACTAGATGGTATGCGTTCCGCAAGTCGAGCTTACTAAAGATGGTGGTGTCTTTCAGATGTTCGAAAGCAGTGTAAATAAGTGGCCATGAACAATTTTTCAAGGCAATGTCGCCTTGGCATTGGCCTCTAGCGGGGCCTCCAGAAGCTGAGTGGTGATCCCTAGTTGATGTGCTAGGGAAGAGTCAATACAACTTTCATTGGCGCCAGAGTCAACAAGGGCAGATAGAGAATGGCGAAAATACACAGGAGAAAACAATTAACAATCAACAAAGGTGGAACACTAACAAGGATAATGAGGTTGAAAAGAAAAGGTTGAAAAAAGAACTGAGGACATCTAGGGGGAGAAACAAAAACTGCACAAAGACAACCAGAACACTTCAAACTGTGACATATCCATACGCATGATCAGACAACAGTGTTTTACAGGAAGAATTATCATATTAACTTTAAAATCGTTAATTACGAAAGAATTAGGAAGATCTTGACAGACCTGTTTACACATGGTTTATCTCGCAATGGTGCTGGAGAACCTAAACCATAGGGCCATTCACATGCCTATAAGTGGTTACTCTTTTATTCAGTCTGGTTTAAAAGCTCATCATTACAGCACATAGCACTACTACTGTAATTAAGGTTGTGTTCAGTGCTTTAAGTGCTGTATTTTACATCAATGATTTTTTTTTATTATTAGGTAGGCTGAATCAATTTCACACCACTCTTTTTTTTAACACGTCTTTTGAATTCCTCAATTACCACAATTTGACATGAAACATTGTATGCTGAAACACTGCCACTGTGTCTTATCTACAAGCATAATTGTGTCTTTTGTGAAACTCCACTCGGGGGATTTTCAGTTAAAAAAAAACAAAATAACAAAACTTAAAAATGCATTGCTTTGAAAACAAGCCCCCAGAACAGCTGTGTGAGCCCGCTTAGAGCTGTCAATCAAAAAGTTAAATCCCCATGTGCACTGAGAGTATAAGCATAAGCTACACACAGGGCATATGTAGAAGGAGTGCAGTCTTTGACTACTTTCAGCTTCTTTTTTTTTGCTTTTTTTTGGGGGCGGGGGGGGGGGGGAATTGGTCAACAATACCATGGAAATGTAATAAATATTTGGTTTGGGACTTCAAGGACACAGAGATGGTAGAAATCTCCTAGCGTCATTAAATGAACAACCCACACATTGCAGTGACTGTATTGTACCGCTGTCAACATCGCCATATTCAACAGCAGTGTCACAGCCTATTTGAACACACCGATTTTTAATTTGTTGTCAGCATATCAGGGCCATAAACCTATTGGCCCTCACCTACCATTAAATGCACCCCCCCCCCCCCCTCAAAGACTTGCTTTCTACTTTAAATCTCTGCTTCAGCCCACATTGTAACCCTGCTTTCATGGCAAGTCTGAATGTATCCACTTTAAATGATTCAAGGTCCTCTTATATTTATCACATTTGTGTTCTTTCTTAGTCGAATATGCTTATATTTAAGATGAACATACAATTACAGCGATGGCAGAGAGCTGTCTTTTGTTGTAAGGCAATGTAAGTAGAACAGTGCATTCAGAAAACTAAACGATGTTTTTATATGGTTCAAATGAGCCAAACATAAATTACGGCAAAGCACACAACCAAGGTCATCGAGATCAAAAAGCCACATCAGGAAAGTAAATCCCCAGTTCACAAAGGCTCTTTATCCAAGGGACACTCATTAGAGAATACAAGTCCATTTTGTATTTGCTGTATAATGTAGGTCTACAGGTCCCTTCATCTGAACTAGTCAACAACAAAAAAACATATGTAAACATTATGATGCAGCAAATTGTAATTTGTCTTTAATTGAAAATAAGTTAGATAGCGATATCTCATGGCCTTGTGGCATATTTACAATCCTAGCAATACTGAGTCTGTGCCTGTAAGACTTACAGCAATGGTTTCCAAGACCCAACTCCATACCTAGAGCTAATCTGATGATACCACAAGTCTTTGTGCCTTTATTGTATTAGCACACAAAGCGCTTTGTGCGCTTCTTACTGGTAGGGAATTTTCCATTTAGGACAACACTGCAATAAACCTTTCGTGAATAATGTTATTTTCAATTATTCTCTATATTCATATCGTCGGACGAGTACAATGAGGGGTTCGTTTTTTATGGAAACATTAGAACACGCTATAGATTTCTACAATGAACAGATTTATTTTTAAAGGAATGTGGTCAATTGTATCTGCCAACAATGAACATATACACTATATTCATAGAGTCCCATAATTAATTGCCTTTGTGGGCAAATCATGTCCAACCAAAGTGCATAAGATATGCAAGCTTTCTTTTGTATTTCTTTCGAGCCAGCACATTCAATTCATATTACGGGGGGGGCAGGAGGTCCAACAATTATATAAAATAAACAAGACAAACTAACTAACATAATGGGCGTATAAACGCATTCATTTTTATTTGTGCACCTACTGGCAGCAATGCAACTGTTTGCGTTAGGAGGCTTGTTTGTACAAAGAAAAACAATTTGTAACAAAAGTGTATAATACATGAGCGTTAGGAGAGTCCCAGCTTGCTCGTAATGTTACAGTAACCACTTTTCCAGAAACACACCGCGAAGAGGAGGTCAACAGGGAATAAGGGGAACAATAACTAAGCATAAGACATGACTTTCCGGGGTCCCTTCCCGGGTCCCTTCAAAGAAAAAAAACAGACCATTCTGCTGATGAAGGAGGTCTGAACTTGCGGCTCCCTCCACAGGGTTATTAAAACAGCAACAACAAAAGAGAAATGCTAATTGTCACATTTGTTCAGCATGTCAGCATTATTCTAAATATGACTCTAAAGGAGAAAGCTGCCACTGCAGCTCCGTGTTAATGGTGCTGCTGGGTGGGACTGTGGGGGTCCGCTGGTGGTTGGATGGGTAGTGCTGTGTCATTAAGACTATACTTAACCGATGAGTCGGTGACAATTACTTGAACAATGGACTGAAGCAAACGATGAGAAAGAAAGAAAAAGATAGAAAAAAGACAGAAGTGTTTTCACGTATCTGTTAATCCTTCCTCTGAGGGATTCATTCTGTGGCCGTCGAGTGTCACAAACTTGTACAAAAATAAAATAAATATAAAACCCACAACACGCTTTACTGAGCCAGAAGGAGCTTGCTGTGAATCCATCAAGCCTGTCTTTGTCCATCGGCGAACACCACTGCTTTAAGCGGGTCTCAGAGCTGAGTCTGAATACGTTTTTGACGGAGAGATAGGCGGTGGTTGGGGTGAAGGTTTGGTTCTTCTCGCAGCTTTCAGCAAGATTGCATCTGATCTTGGCTCAGAATTACTGAGGAGAAAATTATTCAGCTTCAACTTTTTTGTATTCTTATGGGGGAAAATCGAAGGGTACTCTTTAGACAATTCAAAAAAAAAAAAAAAAAACACAATTAAGCGTTTAAACATACGTTCATTAATAAATACATAAAACATACATCAATAAATAAAATACAATAAAAATAATGATAGAAGTAGAATAGTAGCCGTTGTCTGTTCTGAAGGGAAACAAATCTAAACGAGCCCCGGCGTTGCTTGTCTTTAAGAAGTGTATGAAGGTCATTAACCTTAATTATCCCTTGAAAACAATATACAGTTCAGGGGGGGGGGGGCGTATTTGCATTTGGCTTAATTTAGTCCCTTTTGTGGACGTTTCAGTTGACAGAAGATTTCCAATAAAGGCCAACCTTTTTGCTTTGGGGATCCATCTCAGTGCTCTCCCTCTTTAATAAGACAAGAAGGATGCCAATTATGGGCCCTTTGCTGCAGACTCAACTCCCAAACCTCACTTTTAAATTGGACACAGGAGCTTCTCCCTGGTATGGAATGCCGCAGCTATCCTGCACAGATGCTCCACCCACTTCTCACACTCTGTAAACTGTGGCGTGTGTGTGTATGCTTGGCTGTGTGTGTGTGTGTGTGTGTGTCTGTGCTTGTGAGTGTGTGCTGGTTTGTGTGAGCGGGTGTGTTTGTGTGAGCTTGGTTGTGTGTGTGAGCTTTTGAGTGTGTGTGTGTGTGTGTGTGGGGGGGGGGGGGGGGTATGTGTGTGCGGGGTTGGGGGAAAAATTGGGTTCACTGAAGTTTATCTTACCGTGTGATTTAAAAAGATATTATATGTAATACATTTCCTTGGCTGCATTTGGTCTAGAACTACAACCTTCCAGTGTATTCATATTATGTATGCTCTCCTTTATATGCTAGTTTATATGGGTAGTAGTGAGGTCCACAATTGGGTACAGCCATGTAAATAGATTGAATGCACAGGAAATGAGGAAATCATGCGTGTCTTATTGGGAGGAGAGAAGATGTGAAAGCAGTGGTTGGGTGGTCAAGTGAAAAGGTTGTGTAAAGTCAGGAAACTTTCACATGAAATTAAAGTTGCACTCCTCAGTCACTCATTAACATATGTAGCTAACATAATTGCTTGAATAGGTGACTTTCCTACTCTTGAGGTTTAGGTATATTAGACCTGTGGCATTATTAGTAGTCTGGGAGGGCTGGCTGTTTCCCGTCAGAGACCAGTGTTCGCAGAGATGGTTTATTCAAGCTTTCTTTATCGGGTAATGGCATTATAGCCAACATGGGTTAGAGTGTGTGTGTGTGTGTGTGTGTGTGTGTGTGTGTGTGTGTGTGTGTGTGTGTGTGTGTGTGTGTAAGTATGTGTGTAGGATGAGAGAGGGTCATGAATTTTAGTGTCATCCTGGTCTATGTTCTTTTAATTCCTATGAGCTGTACAGTTAACAGTCCCCGGAGCGAGACGAATGAGAACATGACAAGGAGAACAACAACAAAGACAAGGAGAATAAATGTTATTGATGAATCATTTGGCAAATCAATATCCGAAACATGTAACAGAAAACGGATATCCCTCTATCAGAAGTCCCTCCCTCTCGCTCGCCTATCTCTCTGCAAAACCCATGAAACTGAAACGGATATCATCCCGTCCCCTCTGAAGTCCCGCCCCCTCCGAAGTCCCCCCCCCCCTCTCTCCAATAACGCTCATTTGGAGCACCCTGTTCCAGGTTAGTGTGTGTGTGAGTGTGAGACAGTATGTGTCTGTCAGTCCGTGTGGACATCAAGCAGGAAATGACAAACATTACAATGCAGCCCGCCATAATGATCGATTGCTAGTGATCTACAGAATGCAGTACTGCTATCGATAGGAGATCAATGAGACAATACTTCGGTTAACTCATCCTCTCAGCATGTAGCTAATGTATCGCTCCCAAAGGAAAAGACACGTGATCAATTATTTACCCCTGTTAGCGTAGCAAAGTCACACACGCACGCACATGCACACATAATTATAAGTATGTTCCAATCTATATATGTACATTTTATGACCAAATAAATAAGTTTAATAATAGTTGTAATACATTTACAGCATACATACAAAATTATGTTTTGTAAGGTCACTAAAACAGGCTTCTGCTCCACCGCGGCTAAATTCAGCAACACTATAGCAGACCTCCAATCACACACACACACAAAGACACACGCACACACCAGTATGATTGTAGTTCAAAAATCAACAAAAAAACGGATAGAAAAAAAAAACAGTTAACTGAAATAAAAACTGAAACTGACCTTGCAGAAAAAAACTAAAACTAACTGAAATAGAAACACAGGACTTAATAAAAAGCTAAATAGAAATACTATATGGAAGTTAAATGTCAACAGTTTCAGTTTTCTTGTTTACATTTTCACCCAAGAAAACTAAACTTTTGTGAGGCGAGACTGGCCCATTATCCTAAAGGCTCCTACCCACTAGGCAACGAACCCGCCGATTCTAGGGCCGCCGACTCAGTCAGGGACAGGATGGGGGGAGAGGCGGTGTGACTGGGGCTGAAGCTGCCTCTGATTGTCGTGTAGTGTGGGGGTCGCAAGACATGCAATTTGGCCGCCGCCCCCCCCCCCCCCCCCCCTCCTGATTTGACCCCCTCCCTGAGACGGAGATCGGCAATTACTCTGGCAACAGCCAAAGAGATTTGAGATCAAGAATGACCAATGGGGTTTGAGGACAAGAACAGCCAATGGGATGTGAGGTCAAAAGGAAGAAAAGGGTAATGAACTGGGAGTGCGTTCACTGTTTACAACCACAAATCCTACAGTTTCTACAATTTCTACAAGTCCTACAAACTTGTCAAGAACTATGTCCTACACGTTTCCTGTCTATGTGAGTTGTTGCTGTGTTCCCATGAGATTTGGCAAGTTTTCAGACAAGGCGCGGATAATCGGATAGTAGAGTCTTCATGTGTGTACCCCCGCATGT